>APFE031446227.1:2268-20149 GCA_000404065.3 Pinus taeda | reverse complement strand
AAAATACCAAAACCAGATTAACACCACAGAGTCAATGCTCTGTTTCCTTTGCTCCAGGATCTTTTTGCACAGAGGACCCTTTTTAAAAATAGCTGAGAACAGAGTATTTCACCACCATAAAAGATCTCTATTCATTTAAATAAAATGACTGATATACATTCATCCTCTTTGCTGAGAGGGATTTACCAAAAACAACATTCAACCAAAACTCTGTTTTCACCTGAGAAATTACTGAGACATATTCATCCTCTTTCACTCAGAGGGATTCACCAAAACATTACAAAAGAAATTACTCTGTCTCCTTTGAAATTTTACACCACTGTGTGTAAAAATTTCATTTACATTCACCGCTGTGTGAAAACAAAAGTTACAGGGATTTACTTATTTACCTTTTCACTGTTGTGTGAAACAATTCATGGTTTCACATACTTGCCCATGGTTTTGCTTCTTTCACTTCTTCACCTTCTCCTGCACTGCTGTGCATTCTTTTTTTTACATTACATTACAATCAAAAACTTTACACTGCTGCTGCATTTTTTTTACATTACAAACATTGCATTACAATCCTGTGTTTTTCTTACATTACCAAAATTCACGCTGCTGCATTTTTTTTGGTCTTCATACGCAGCTGCATAAAACCCCTGTTCTTTTCTTTTACACATTGTTGTGTGTTTTCACTTGAACATTCTCAACAAAAAACATTCGCTCTCTGTTGCACTTTTCATATTACACTTCCCTTGGTTTTCATTGGTTGCAGCGAACCAAGGTTTACACCTCCCCGTCTGCAATACACTTCACATTGAGTCAACGCTCATACCAAACATGTATACAATTCATTTGCAATTAAATGAGACATACATGCCCCCATACTCCCGTATGACATAGTTATTACCCGCCGTAAAGAAACATTAAACGTTTTACCAAAAAAATGTCATTGCATTAACTTAGGTATGGTCCATAGTTTACTCCAGGCTGCATTTAATTTTCAACAGATCCGTATGTACTTTAGACAATGTAAACGGCGGAGACCTTTCCTGGCAATCGAACGGCGGAGGACATTCCTTTCAATCGGACGTATATCGGGCGGAGTGAGTTGACCGACATTTATCGTCCAATAAATGTCAAGTGCTGATGTCACGGCAATCCACGTGGCTGCACCAAATCGCATCGGAGCTCCTCGCACGAAAACAGCGTTAAGCTGAAGGGTGGTGCGATGGCTTACTGCCGGTTTCAGGTATGCTTGGGTGGTTTTGGGCGTGCATTGACTGCTGACCCGCGCGCCTTAACTGCTGGCCCGCGCACAGGGGAAATTACAATTTCAAAGTCCTTCCATGTTAGTGTCATCTCTGAGGAACAGGGGGATACGGGGAGCAACCTGGACGCAAGCGGAAAATGAATCTTGATATTTCTCTATCATCACTAGTGCAGGAACTACGAAATAAATAGATTTTGAAATCAACTGCAAAAGACAACCAAAGGAAGCGTAAGCTATGAGGGAAACAATATTATGCGTAAAGCGAAAAAGTACGCGAAGAGACAAATTAAACATGACAATCATATAAGTGTAACTTGATACTTGTCATGAGAGAGTGGACACTGTCGGGTTCCTCATTCCTCTGCAAGTAGTAATGAAATTATGATATTAATGGTAGTTAACAATATGTGTCATGGAATACTTAAATTTGGGAGTAGTCTACCCAGGCGGTAGAATGGCCCGGATTCTGTTACCGGCCGGAAAAACTTCCGGCTCTGGCCACCGTCAATTTCTCCGCCCTCCACCACCCTCCGCTGCCTCTGCCCAGCGCTGCCCCTCCGCGGCCTCTGCCCAGCGCCACCACTCTCCGCATTAATGTGGACGACTAACAGACATTTCGATTTTCTGATTTCCATCCCGAATTTAATGCATGGATCTCAACATTTCGGATTTCGAACTATTCAATGCGTCGTGGCGGATTTTCAAACCGAGCAGTGGCGCACCATGGATTTTCTTCATAGCTCCGCAATCAATTTTTCCTCCGTCCCCAAAAATTCAAATTTTGTCTCCGCGCGCGCCAAAGATTTCAAACAGAAAATTTTGAAATGAATCCATGGTACAGGATGGACTAAAATAGAAAGCTCTGCTAAAAATCAGGAAAAGCAGACAGGTAAAGGTGGTTTGAAGGTGTGTAGCCATGGAAACTTGGGAATCAGATATTATATTTTAGCAAGACGATAAACATCATGGGAATCCCATGCTTGTGTTCTGAAGGGAGATAATGACAAGCCGGGTGCTAAGACTGCTGTTTCTATGGTTATTAGTCATACAGAGAGGCGTCTGCATCAAATAATGTTCGCTGATCGTGACTATGAAAGAGCACATAATGGTGGTGCAGAGCCTAGGAGTGATCAACTCAGGCCTGTCGTAACTCTGCAGAACTGTGTCGAGAAAGGTTATTCAGTTGTTAATGTCAAGTGCAAAGACCGACCAAATCTTCTGTTTGACACTGTATGCACTTTAACCGACATGCAATATGTAGTTTTTCATGGCACCGTTGATGCCGAAGGACCTGATGCTTATCAGGTATATATTTTGACACACCACTTTGAGAGACTGCATTTCCATAAGTATTATACAGTTTTATCCGTATTTCTCTTTACTCTAGTGATTGGACTTTATGCCTCTGTTTTTTGGATGTGAAGGAGTATTACATCAGACATATAGATGGTTGCCCAGTGAACTCAGAAGCACAAAGGCGGCGAGTAATCCATTGTTTGGAGGCAGCCATAGAGAGAAGGGTCCCTGAGGTATGTCACATTATTCATATAAGCATTTTAAAATCATAGGGACATATTCTGAGATTCTGGAGATACATACTCACATAGAGACAAACAGATAGATGGATAGATATATACACACAGATAGACAAGGGATATACACACTGACTGACATATAGATATACAGATACATGAATTGTGGGCTTTTTAGGTGGGTTCCGTTGAATTGTTTGACAAACTGAGCATATGGCTTGTTGGTGATGAGAAGTGTTTGATGTGATCCAATCTGCAGGGGTTGAGACTTGAATTATGTAGTGGTGATCGTGTTGGTCTTCTCTCTGATGTCACGCGGATATTTCGTGAAAATGGGCTGTCAGTCACTGGAGCAGAAGTCAGCACCAGGGGGATAAAGCATTGAATGTCTTCTATGTTACAGATGCAGCAGGAAATCCTGTAAATGCCAAAACTATTGAAGCAGTTTGCAGTGAAATTGGGCAGACAATACTCCAAGTGAAAGAAAGCTCTATATATTCGAAATCTCCTCCCGAGGAGACTGGTGGCAAGTTTTCACTGGGTAACCTCTTCAGGTCCAGCTCTGAGCGCTTCCTCCACAATCTAGGGTTTATAAAATCTCCCTCGTAATTGGTGTAGCAGGCAGGCAGCTCTGTTTCATGCTCTAGATTTCCTGGAGTCCAATTAACAGAGATATCTTTTGAAGCCTTACTTTAAAGGGAAACATTCAATTCCCTGGGGCTTGGGTTCAGACCTCCCATTGACTATTTGTTGCCTGATTGACCATGGAAGGAAAGGAATCTGCTATGCTGACGAATAGCAATGTATACGAGACTCATTTGTACAGCTTTCACTGTGAGCTTGTTAAGTGTGGCTGCATTTAGCTTAAACTTGTAATCATATGTAAATTGACATCAAACTGGTTCTCATAGAAAGAAAAAATGTACATAACTTGCACACAAATATTTCACCATTTCTGAAATTGGCTCTGGACATTGGTTTACCTATTACTCAAGTTTTAATACATGTTTACTTGATATCAGTTCCTCTTGTGAGATATTTTTTTTCTCATTCTAGGAGAAAATGTAGCAAATTCACTATATTTTCCTTTATGAAATTTTGTATCTAGATGAGTATTAAACGCTCTTGAGTGGGAGCATGTTTTTGATATCTGATACTATTTCTCTCTGCAAACCATAGTCACTCCATATGATGACTTAAAATTAGAAATTCCAAATACCTTTTGTTTTAGGTTCTCAGACATGTAATTTTTTTTGGGTGGGTGTATTGAAACTGGAGGATTAGTAAAATTTGGAAGACTTATATTAATAAAATCTGTGCTGTGGCATAACAGGTACACCATGAGAATACAATAATGAGTTTCAACCAGTGGGAGCAACTCCAGATTCTTGTTTGATTTGTTTATAAATAATTTTTCCCATTGCCAAAGGGACCCTAAGGCAAACAGACTACATATCCAGATGAGCAATGTGCATTCTACACATCCCAGTATGGGTGAGATCTATATACATAACTAACCTGGGAGAAAATTCACTTCCCATATTAAATGGAAAACAATAAAAAAAACCAACAAAAAAATACAGATTCATCTCAACCCTGCATAATTTAACTGTCAACAGGCTCGTGGATAGGTTGCTTTTAATTTTAAATGGACCCATTTCTGATAGTTATATAAACCTAATAGTAAATACTTAGTATGATAAGCGAGCGTGTGTGGGTGGTAGATTTTTGGATGGTACAGTAAAATTTGTGCTCATGTTTTTCAATGGAAAAACTGGCAAAAATTATTAAACATGATGGGATTTTTTTGTAAAAAAAGCAATTATAATAAACCAATCAAGATAGTTATGGGATCAGGATCTCAAATCAAGATAGTTATGGGATCATAGATTCTGATTAGACAAACCATTGACTTTCTAAATTAATTGTTTGCTTAAAGAAGTGTAATATAGAAATTTGTGTGCCATTGTTTTATACTAAAGAAATCAAGAAAATTCACTTTGTAATCGTAGGCTGATTAGACAACCCATTGACTTTTTAAATTTATCAGTTGTTTAAACGGTGGGTGACATAGAAATGTGTGATTCACTCTAATTTATTTATTAAAATTTAGTACAGATTTGGTGGAATTTATATTGTTGTTCAGATATTATATTTTATACCATGGGATTGAGTTTTTTAGTCAAAAATTGAGTCAACGTGTTTGCTAAAAGGGTTAAGAAACTTGATTCTATAGAATAACAAAACAACGAACTATCTTCTGGCTCTTCCAATGTTTTAACTTTAACAAAATAATCTGTTATTTTGTTTGATGTTTTGGGTTAATTATTAATTTAAAGTAATATACTTTCACTTAGAGTTTGCAATTCCATATGTTATGTTAATTAGATTTTCTTAGATAATCAAAACTATACTATTGTAAAAGCTTTGTATGTGAACTCAAAATAAGTCTGGATTTGTTAAGCTAGTCTTCAATTTCATTTTGAATTTGGAAGATCTGCATAATGAGGTTCTGTTCTTATTCAATATTTTGAGGATTTGTTCTGTTTGTCTTCAGTTTAAGTTTGCAGGATTTGTTCGGTTAATCTTCTGCATATTCAAGAGCTATTCCTCTGGAATATTTGAGTTGGGTAAATGTATTTGCATTTGTAAGATCAATGCTTGAGTTGGGTAAATGTATCTGCATCTGCCAAATCTGGATATTCAAGAAATGTTTATCTGGAACACTGATGTTGGGGAAAGTGTATTTGGTTTGTTATAGATGTTGAACATATTCTCATTGATGTTAAATAAGATATATGACAGTTGTAAGAAATATACAAAACTTTGAAAGTATAATAAAAAAAGGGTGCATGTGAAAATGTAAAAAGTGAAAATGGCATAACAATAGAAAAGTGAAAAATCATTTTTACTTCTTTAAAAGTACACTTAAAGAAGTCAGAAATATTTTATAATTGGTTTTACCATTTGTGGTTTCAAGCCCATTGATCTATAAATAGCCATGGCTATTCCACTGGACAATTCATCATAATAAATCTGATAAAATTATACTTGAAATTCTAAAATCTATAATACGAAGGTTATTTTTGCTTATATTGTTGGATTTATTAAATTAGTATTTTATGTATGAAATATGTAAAATGTGGAAAATAGAGAACATGAAAAGATACAAACACTCACAACCATGACTTGGAGAACTTGGGAATCAGAGATGAACAACAATATTAGCAAGACGATAAACATCATTGATGATATTTCAAGATTTGCCAATTATATTCAACAACGCAACCAATCATTGAATCTAGTTATTGCTGAAATGGAAATTTCTTTGAAAGTTACATTTCATTCCTCACTCATCCAAATAAGGAGACTTCTAAGTCCACCAAACAGCATGTTAGCAAAACAGGACTATTGCCAAGATGTAATATCAAGATCACTCCTTTTCTTGTCATTCTAATCTCATCAAAAGCACTAACTTTCGAGGGCTCTCCAAACTGTTCAGAATAAACAATTTATTCTAGTATAATCAACAATGTATTTGGTTTAGCTCGTAATGCTAAATGTATCATTAAGCTAAATCTGAAACTCCCCAGCAGGGCCAGTAAATGTATTCATGTAACTTTGCCACTTCCATGATTACCATGGACAATCTTTTAAAGACCAAGGGGAGAAAACGAGTGCTAGGAAACTTCTCCAAGGTTTAACATATATTGATTGCAGTATTGATGAATTTCTTGTTGTAGTTACCCATTCAAAGCACACCCGTAGCAAGCACCATGTGATTAGATATTTTTGGATCTTGTGATTAGATATTTTTGGATCTATATTTATTCCTTTGCCACGACAAGGAATAGACATTTTGTCCCTCATAAGTCGGCCACCTCAGAAGTTCCATGATACAGTTAGGGCATGTCATCTCAGTGATAAGTCTGAGGCGAATTAAATAAAAGAATGGTATCGGACCCTAGAAGCAATTTAACAAGGTATCCATGACTGGACGTCTTGCAGAGTGAATGAGAAGGTTGTTGACTGGAGTTAAATTATTTGACAGTTATGATAACAATTTCATTGGTTTGATTAAAACATGTTGAGTGAAAATGCTTGCTCCTTGTCTTAAGAATGAAGCTTATCTTTACGTTTTGAACAATGCAAGGTGGTTAGAGAGAATTCATATCTCTAGTTTTGCAGACCACTTGGGCTTTTGATTAAGGAAAGTATGGAAGTCGTTTGCTATATAAATTAAAGTCTGCAACTCATTTTTGCATACAGCCTTGAAAACTAGATCAGAACATACCCTGTTCACTTCATCTCTGAAATGGTTAAATTTGAAGGCAACATATATAATACACAGATTATCAAGAGAACTAAAAGGATAATGAGGGGAAATAACAGGTTTTTCTCTAGACAAGACTTCATATTTGTCCTTGAGTTTCAAATAATGAAATCGAATGCTTCATAAAAGGTTTTAAAGCAACACACACATTGGATTCCAAAACTAATATATCACATAATACATCCCACCATGCTAACAAAAAAACCCAAAGCCTGAGGTGATAATAACAGGGAAAATAACAGGCTTTCTCTGGACAATAATTCATTAATCAGTAAATTTCAGACTATTTCATATAATTACAAAACCAAATTAATCAGTAAATTTCAAACAATCCCATTTAATTACAAAACCATTTATATGGTTTCTATAAAATCCAACAATTCAAACAATTCAAAGAGAGTTGAGATTTCACAGACATTCAGGTCTAAACTGACATGGAATATAAAATATTCCAGCATGGCACATAACTTGTTGCAGAAGGCCCAAATAGCTCGTCCTACTAGCTCAGTCCTCATTCTCCAGTGGACTATAACTCCCAGTGATCCCATAACTATCTTGATTTGAGATTCTGCTCCCATAACTATCTTGATTTGTTTATTATAATTGCTTTTTTTACATATAAAAGAAAAAATTCCATCATGTTTAATAATTTTTGCCAGTTTTTCCATTGAAAAACATGAGCACAAATTTTACTGTCCATCCAAAAATCTACCACCCACACACGCTCGCTTATCATACTAAGTATTTACTATTAGGTTTATATAACTATCAGAAATGGGTCCATTTAAAATAAAAAGCAACCTATCCACTAGCCTGTTGACCGTTAAATTATGCAGGGTTGAGATGAATCTGTATTTTTTTGGTTTTTTTTATTGTTTTCCATTTAATATGGGAAGTGAATTTTCTCCCAGGTTAGTTATGTAGATAGATCTCACCCATACTGGGATGTGTAAGTTATGTATATAGATCTCACCCATACTGGGATGTGTAGAATGCACATTGCTCATCTGGATATGTAGTCTGTTTGCTTTAGGGTCCCTCTGGCAATGGAAAAAATTATTTATAAACAAATCAAACAAGAATTTGGAGTTGCTCCCACTGGTTGAAACTCATTATTGTATTCTCATGGTGTACCTGTTATGCCACAGCACAGATTTTATTAATATAAGTTTTCCGAATTTTACTAATCCTCCAGTTTCAATACATCCACCCAAAAAAAATTACATGTCTGAGAACCTAAAACAAAAGGTATTTGGAATTTCTAATTTTAAGTCATCATATGGAGTGACTATGGTTTGCAGAGAGAAATAGTATCAGATATCAAAAACATGCTCCCACTCAAAAACGTTTAATACTCATCTAGATACAAAATTTCATAAAGGAAAATATAGTGACAACTTAGCTACATTTTCTCCTAGAATGAGAAAAAAAATATCTCACAAGAGGAACTGATATCAAGTAAACATGTACTAAAACTTGAGTAACAGGGAAACCAATGTCCAGAGCCAATTTCAGAAATGGTGAAATATTTGTGTGCAAGTTATGTACATTTTTTCTTTCTATGAGAACCAGTTTGATGTCAATTTACATACGATTACAAGTTTAAGCTAAATGCAACCACACTTAACAAGCTCACAGTGAAAGCTGTACAAATGAGTCTCATATACACTGCTATTCGTCAGCATAGCCGATTCCTTTCCTTCCATGGTCAATCAGGCAACAAACAGTCAATGGGAGGTCTGAACCCAAGCCCCAGGGAATTGAATGTTTCCCTTTAAAGTAAGGCTTCAAAAGATATCTCTGCTAATTGGACTCCAGGAAATCTAGAGCATGAAACAGAGCTGCCTACCTGCTACACCAATTACGAGGGAGATTTTATAAACCCTAGATTGTGGAGGAAGCGCTCAGAGCTGGACCTGAAGAGGTTACCCAGTGAAAACTTGCCACCAGTCTCCTCGGGAGGAGATTTCGAATATATAGAGCTTTCTTTCACTTGGAGTATTGTTTGCCCAATTTCACTGCGAACTGCTTCAATAGTTTTGACATTTACAGGATTTCCTGCTGCATCTGTAACATAGAAGACATTCAATGCTTTATCCCCCCTGGTGCTGACTTCTGCTCCAGTGACTGACAGCCCATTTTCACGAAATATCCGCGTGACATCAGAGAGAAGACCAACACGATCACCACTGCATAATTCAAGTCTCAGCCCCTGCAGATTGGATCACATCAAACACTTCTCATCACCAACAAGCCATATGCTCAGTTTGTCAAACAATTCAACGGAACCCACCTAAAAAGCCCACAATTCATGTATCTGTATATCTATATGTCAGTCAGTGTGTATATCCCTTGTCTATCTGTGTGTATATATCTATCCATCTATCTGTTTGTCTCTATGTGAGTATGTATCTCCAGAATCTCAGAATATGTCCCTATGATTTTAAAATGCTTATATGAATAATGTGACATACCTCAGGGACCCTTCTCTCTATGGCGGCCTCCAAACAATGGATTACTCGCCGCCTTTGTGCTTCTGAGTTCACTGGGCAACCATCTATATGTCTGATGTAATACTCCTTCACATCCAAAAAACAGAGGCATAAAGTCCAATCACTAGAGTAAAGAGAAATAAGGATAAAACTGTATAATACTTATGGAAATGCAGTCTCTCAAAGTGGTGTGTCAAAATATATACCTGATAAGCATTAGGTCCTTCGGCATCAACGGTGCCATGAAAAACTACATATTGCATGTCGGTTAAAGTGCATACAGTGTCAAACAGAAGCTTTGGTCGGTCTTTGCACTTGACATTAACAACTGAATAACCTTTCTCGACACAGTTCTGCAGAGTTACGACAGGCCGGAGTTGATCACTCCTGGGCTCTGCACCACCATTATGTGCTCTTTCATAGTCGCGATCAGCGAACATCATTTGATGCAGACGCCTCTCTGTATGACTAATAACCATAGAAACAGCAGTCTTAGCACCCCGCTTGTCATTATCCCCCTTCAGAACACAAGCATGGGATTCCCATGATGTTTATCGTCTTGCTAAAATATAATATCTGATTCCCAAGTTTCCATGGCTACACATCTTCAAACCACATTTACCTGTCTGCTTTTCCTGATTTTTAGCAGAGCTTTATGTTTTAGTCCATCCTGTACCATGGACTCATTTCAAAATTTTCTGTTTGAAATCTTTGGCGCGCGCGGAGACAGAATTTGAATTTTTGGGGACGGAGGAAAAATTGATTGCGGAGCTCTGAAGAAAATCCATGGTGCGCCACTGCTCGGTTTGAAAATCCGGCACGACGCATTGAATAGTTCGAAATCCGAAATGTTGAGATCCATGCATTAAATTCGGGATGGAAATCGGAAAATCGAAATGTCTGTCAGTCGTCCACATTAATGGGGAGGGTGGTGGCAGAGGGCGGAGAAATTGCCGGCGGCCGGAGCCGGAAGTTTTTCCGGCCGGTAACAGAATCCGGGCCATTCTACCGCTGGGTAGACTACTCCCTTAAATTTTACCGAAGATAGGCATAATGGGGAGTAACAAGGTGTACCTGTCTCCACTTTTAGAGAATTATTTTTTCCCAAAAAAAACTAGGATGCAAACATTTATAAACCCTGCGCCTCAAATGAAAGGAGAGAGAAAACTTCCTCAGAATGAGAGATTTAGTTCGAATCCTGTAACCCTATACATTCTAGACATAAACTACGCAAGAAAAATAGGGAATAAAAAAATAAAATATAGATACCTGGAGTGACATGTGTGAAATTATGACCGAGAGTTTGTTTCAAGTCTAAAATGATGGCTACTCAGTATCGTGAGAAAGCTGGATGTAGTCATAGGAGATTATGATAGATTAACACAAAGATTAGCAAGCAGAAAGGGAAATTTTAAAGAATATACCTATGACAAGTAGAATCATGCAATGCCCTAAGAAAGTGACGACATCGGGTGACAAAGCCCAGCTGATAAATTTATTGATTCCTCTCCTAGCGGTGTCACATTGAATCGACACCAGTGCATTCAGAATGAAAATTTACAAATGGAACTAACAGTAAATTAGTTCTTTAGGTTAAAAACATGATTGAATAATTATTTTCCATCATTGGATGGCTAGCACTCATATCCGACCGTAAATTGGTGGCGGTACAACAACCATGTGATAATCACATGGGGGCGGTGTAGGTGGCACAATATCATACATCCCACGAACCTAAGTTTGGCGCATTCAATATCATATTTACGCCTAAGGCATCTGTAGAATCCCAAAGGTGATATGTTGGGGCAAGTGTTAACCAGCATATTATTGGGCATTAAATGCCCGGCTATATGCGCCTCGATAGTTGTTTAACACACGCGCGTGCTGTGTTGTGATAGATAAATAAAAAATAATAGCGCGTGTGTTAAACAGCTATCGGGGGCGCATGTAGCTGGGCATTTAATGCCCAATGGCAGGTTCATTAGCTCTTGCCATATGTTGGGTACCGTGTTCAATTAATAGAAATAACGAATGGGCCACACCCTACCAACACACCAAGAGATTAGAATAATTGGTATGACATTCTCAGGTGGTTTGAGGTCTTACATTTAACCCATGAAAATAAATATATGTATATATATATATATATATATAGATATAGATAGATATATAAACCTAAGAGGGAAATATGTATACATAGGTGAGGCTCCAAAATATATAACCAATATATAATTAAATTAAACACTGTAGGGTACTATACATCAAACATTGGAATGTGGGAATTTTCCCATAACACCGGGGATTAGAGGATCAAAATTTAATAATAATCCATAGGAAAGGCAGTAAAAACAACAACAAAAAAAACATGTTACACGATGACATCCTCTAATATTAGTTATATGATGGCCATGGATTATAAAGCAATAACTAGTAGGATTACAAAGTCTATTTCATGGTAGGAGGCCTTTAAATACATATGTTGTGTATAAAAGAATTGAAATTTGTCATGTATTTCATAAGAATCAATAATAGTAAAACCACTGAGGAAAAGCCATCGCTGTAAACTAAGATTTTTTTTTTTGGAGGTTTGTTACAACAAAATATGTCTCCCCATAGTCCTCGTTCTTCCGCAATCATATAAATTGAAGTTGATTTGGTCATCCTTTCCAAATAAACAATTGGTTTATTTATACCATGCATCTTTATCAATGAATCTATGTTCAATTCATATTGATAATATAACACTTCTTCAACGTCCCCCATATCTAAACAATTTTTGAAATGTTTTATCATTCTTTCTCGTAATTCTATTGACATGTATCTAAAATGAAACAAAATTCACATAGCATCAAATAGTCAATTCCCTACAACATATGCAGAATTTTTCAAATGAAATAGATTATGTTGGTTTAGAATTGCATCTGCATTATCTCTTTTTAAAGAAAACAAATCTTTTTCCATTTATGCCTTAGGAATCACGCTTCAAACATGTCCTAAATTTACTATGGTCTATTGCTCCATGATAAGCACAACATAAAAAAAATGTTCATGGAAACAAGCAGCACGATATACATTTACATGACAAAGCCATAAGATAACAAAGAATATACACATTAATAATATATGCATATATCTACATCAATAATACAAATTTACTTGGAAAATAGTGATAAAACTCTTTTGTAAGAACTAGATTTGGAAGTTAATTGTAACCAAAATGAGCTACAGATCCAGTCAGCCCCACTGACTCTTATGTATACTCTAAACATGATCTAAGGACTCGCATTCATAACAAGCAAACCAAAATGTACTTGATAAGATATAGTATAATTTGTCAATGTTTTCGAAAACTTCTTTGCATATTTCTTTTGCTAACAACCAAAGTGCACAACATTCAATACAACACTACTTAGCAGAGCACATAGAAAATCACTTTGGAGAAAACCATCTGTAACAATCCCCTTTGAAAACTAATCGAGTATACGTTGGCAACATGCATGTCAAAAAAGGTGTCATGAACACTTGACAAATGCAAGTACGGATGCTTTAATTTTTAAAATTTTATTAGGTTCTCTACACTAATTTGAATTTATGTTCATTCATAATAAATATAGTTTTTTCTTTTTTTTTTAATGTTATAACAACCATGCGTATAGTTATTGATACATAAAACTTAAATTTTTTTAAGCATTTGTGAATTGAACACTTATTGTCTAATATTAAATGAAATATGTTTTTTAATCCAACGAATACAAAGATACAAGTTCGTAACATGTTGTAACTATTAATCTTTTAAAGTTATGTGAAGCGCAAAGGTACAAAACAAGCTTTCATTGTGCTTCTTCCATACTTGTGCATAAGCACACCTTTGCAATTAGAGCAATTTCTAAGCACAATTTATCGCTCACCCTTAAACAGAACCACCGAACATATTTTTGAGAATAAGACATAGAACCACCCGCAAAGAATCTCGATATCAAATAAAACAAGTTCATATTGACATAGTAGCGAGCACACAAGCCACCACTACTTCATATTAGGTAACATTGGAATTTTCCTCTTTATGTGTGCAAAAGAAAGGGTGCAGAATAATTTTATATATCAAAGTTATGGAGATTTGTTCAAAATTCCATGATATGTTTTGAATTTTAACATCCATTTATTTAATTTGATATCGGGAATATCAACCAAAGCTTCTTTCGCACATGTGCAATCTACAAAAGTTTAAACGATTAAAACATATAACACGTAATATATATACTCTAACATTGACATTAACACTATTATGCTATTGTTCTGCCCAATGATGCAAAAAATTATGGGATTGCAATCCCCTTACATAGGCAAGATGGATATTCATAAAGTTGTAACATCGTGCGGAGTGCAAAGGTGCAAATTAATAAACATTCGCACTCTGCACAATGTAAAGAAAATCACTATTAGTAGTGATAATTATTTTCAATCAGTGTTCGATTATGAACTCAAAATGAAGTTGACCATAATCATTCAAAATTGACAATAAGATATGACCAACTGCCTAAATGAAAAAGAAAAAACATTGCAATTAATACTTCTCAGCACCAACCCCGTCTTTTACGATGTCAAACTCTCTATTCTATGGTATACGCAGGGCCAAGATGGTCAATTTCTCCATACTCAAAGCCACCTGTGAAGCAATTTTTCCATAGCTCCTTTGCATCCCGGAATCAAATAAAACACACCCACATCGACATAGTAGTGCTTGCGCAGGTGTAGACGTGCTTCTCTGCACTTCCTTACTTCCGAACATACCTTCTCTTCTACATATCTTTCATTCCATGTAGATCCATGGCTCCATGCTTTTGTTCTCCCACACCACTAAATTTGTAAAAGTTTAAGATAAAATAAAAAAATAATAAATAATAAATAATAAATATAAAATTAATAAATAAATAAATAAATAAAAATAAATACAAAATAAAAAAATAAATAAAAAATAAAAAATAAAAAAAAATAAAAAAAATTAAAAATAAAAAATATTAAAAAAAAAAAATAAAAAAAAATAAAAATAAGAAATATAATGGCGAAAATGAGTTCTAATGTCATGAGCACTCATGAATTGAATTCCCCGCCCCCCTAACATTCTCATTGAAGCTCATAATAATAATAGAAATATTCAACATTTTCCTGAAACTTTCAGTTAAAATTCCAAAAAACTCAGCAAAATAATGGAGAGTCAACACACTTTGACTGTGAAGCGAGTGATATAGTGCCTATTGAGGCAGGGACTAATAAAATGGGAGATCGTTAATTTCCCACCCTTAAGTATTTAATTCACAAATGTATGTAGAGATGAAAGCACCACCATTCCTCCATTACCAAACATTGATTTCATGTTCATGTAGGGGCTTAGATTCCATCCTTTAGGGATTGTGTATATCCCTGCAAAACTCTCTTGGAATCTCCAAAAAAATTCTCCACAAGTACTCCTTCCCTTGAAATTCTTACAACTCTAGAGCTCACCCCGTCTCCTTTAAACCTGCTATATCCACTTGATCTGCATATATCAAACAAAACAAGGAAGTGATTGAAGTCAAGAAGTTGCATATTCTCACATATTCTCATACAATCCTCGTGTAAGTGTGAACGTACTTCTCCATACTTCCTTACTTATACACATACCCACTCTCTCACACATCTTTCATTCCGCATATATTCATAGCTCCATGCACTTGTTCTCCCACATAGCTAAATATGTAAGAGTTTAAAATGAAATAATAGGAAAATGCACGAGTATTAGTTGTGATAGTGTCAATGTCAGTGTCAAAGCACTCGCTGATTGAAACCCCTCCCCCCCCCACTTACGTAAAGGACCTGCTCAGAGCACTATGTAAATGTTAGTGTCAGAGCACTCACCAATGAAATGACCACCCACACAATTATCCTTTTTTATTTTAAAATTATTTGTCAAACAATGGAAAATACCAAAAATAAAATTCCCTCGACCATGGGAACTATGTCACATCAAGGCTCGCTCAGCCAATGAAAATTAGAAATAAGATTTCTAGAAATTAGAAAATTATTTTTGAATTTACGAGAAATTTGAAATATTCAACGTTTTCCTAAAACTTTGGTTAAAATTGAAAAAACTCATCAAAATAATGGAGAGTCAATGCATTTTAACCGCAAAGGGAGTGTTATAGTCCCCCAAGAGGCAGGGACTAATAATTAGACTCATACATCTTTGATATGATAATTATGTTGATAGGCATGTAAAAGGGTTTCTAAAATTTTAATTTAACTATCAATAATTATTAGGTCAATCTTAGGGATTTAGTCTCCATAGAATATATTTTTAGAAATAGGTAAAGGTGATGGATTTAACCTCCACAATATAATTTTGTAGTCACAATTAATTTTGTTTTAAGTTGTCTTCATATTACAATAGTAAGATTTACATAAGTTTAACAAAATTACTGTCTCTAGCCTACCATCCTAGAAAAAAGACTAGAGCTATAAAAGTAAAGAATCAAGAAGTTGCAAAATTAGAGGAGAGACCATGAAAGGCAAAGACCAAAACCATTTGTTGTCCCTCTTAGAGAGAGACCAACAATCAAATACAAAAATAATATAGCCTTGTTGAGCCACAAAATATGTGCTAACAAGAAAATTAATTTGAGCATACAAGTAAAGAAAAACATAACTATGGCCCATCTCAAATTATTTCATTGTTTCCCACCTAGATCAGGGCACTCATATCTTGAGTTGTTATTTCCTGGCATTCCTATTTTAATGAGGAAGGAAGGAAGGAAAATCAAGAAGAAAATATGGACATAGATAGTGTAGACCAACCTTTGTTGGCTAATCAATTTGTGGATCGATTTGTTGATCTACAAATATGTGAGGGAATGGAAGAAGAGATTTGAGGAAGAAGTTGTTCAATGAGGTTAAAGGAGCTTTTGGGTCTCCAACTTTTATAAAATTTGCGAGAAGAGGATATCCATATAGGAGTTTGGTAATTAGGGAAATACCAAGATGAGATTCACCTTTGAGGATTAGAAAAGCGAAATCGAGGGTGGAGACAATTCTCAACCCCATTTCAAGAGTTTTGAGTTCCGCTACATTATTACTATTGAGGCCTAATATAACCAAAATATTAATGAATAATGACTCATGTTTTTAAGCAAAAGACTCCCCCCTATCCTACAAGACCAGAGTTTTCCTTGGAAGAACCATCAAAGTTTACTTTGATAAAATTAAGAGGAGAAGACCAATGCAAGCGGGAGGAGGGAGTCAATGAGGGAGGGGGAGACAATAGTTGGGCAAGGGAAGAGGGAAGATTGATAGAAATGAGAAAAGGCTCCTCAAATTCTTGGAATTTTCATTTCAATGCCAACAAATTGGAGACATGGATGGTTTCTATGATATTATGAAGAAAGGTGCTCCAAAGAGGCTAGAGTCCTGAGAGTTGTGAAAGAAGCATTTATTTTATTCTTTCCAGAAAATCCAAATTACAAATCCAAGTGCAAGAATACATGATCTATTAAGAATGGGATTGCAGAATGGGAAGGAATCCAATTATTAATCAAGTTTAGGGCACATGTATTTGGTCAAAAAGATAATTTAAAGAGACAAAATAACCATTTCCAAAGATCATGTGCTAGAGGGCAAGAGTGGAAAATATGTTCATAGTTTTCTTCGATGGCTTGACATAAAAAATATAGTGAGGAAACAACATAATCCCTGACAAAATCGTATCCCATTTTCATGTTTTTACATGAAGGAGTATCCAGAGAAAATAATATACCTTGGGCCAAAGATTTTGATGCTAGAATTTAGATCATACATGTTCAATTAGAGTGTGAGTGGGATTGGTGTAGGTTTCAACCCTGTATAGAAATTACCCGCATACAAATTCTAAAACATAGAAAATAAATAATGCGAGAGCATACCACATAAAACAAATATACACAAAGATTTTCCCCTGGATCCCAAAATCGAGACTACTAGCTTGATTTTTCATTATGTTCCTTTTAATGTTACAATACATATTTATACATGGTGAAGCATCCAATACCATGGACTAAAAACCATTGCATCCAAAACCATGGACCGAAAACCATCGCACCGAAAACCATGGAACAAAAACCATAGGTAGGTTTGCCCAATCTAATATAGGGTCCAAAAAAAAAATTTCCCGGGGCGCTGCCCTAGACCTCATAGAGGGGGGCTACCTACCCCCTTCAAACCCCCTAGATAGGGGGGGCTGCTGCCCCCCCTGTGACTCCCC
>APFE031446216.1:0-15385 GCA_000404065.3 Pinus taeda | reverse complement strand
CAGTCACAGAAACAAGATCTCGACAGCTACGAAATCGATCAATTTTGGAGTATCTTATCAAATGGAAGAACTTATCTACGGAAGATTCCACATGGGAAGATGAGAATTTTATAGAGAAGTATCTAGAACTACTCAAGCGTTGAGGACAACACTTTTTTTGAAGGAGAAGGGCATGTTGGGTCCCTATAATACTAGTGATTACCCCATTACTATGGTAGTTGTACCCCTTATTAATATTGTTGTGCCCCTATTGCCCCCATATTGTTATTACTGTGCCCCATAGAATCCCTCTATTGTTATTTTTGTGGCTTTATATTATTATTGTTAGGTCGGCTGGGTTATATTGTGACTCCTTAGACTCCTATATATAGAAAGGAGGTTTTGTCATTTGAATCATCCAAGAATGTTCATTTATGTAATGTAAAGGACGTTGCCCCCTCGAAGAGGCTGAATTCTAAGGCGTTGATCTATCTTTTCTATCTTTTCTTGAGCTGGTTTCATAACACAATTTGCTTGGTTTCTTATGATTAATCATTACCCTATAAATATAACAAATTTGTATATTCCCATTACTTCTATAGTTCTAATAGTAGTAGATGTTATTGGTTGCATATTGTTTAGTTATTTTTTATAATTCATCTCTTTTAATTGTATGTATTTTGTAGATTGTTGGTCATGTTTTTCTTGTAGTAATATGTTTTTGTAGATTTTGTCTTCTATTGCACTTTTTGGAGATTTATCTAACACAACAACCAGCTTAGAGGCACCAGAAGTTGTAGCATTTTAGGTAGTCATTCTGGTATATTGCGAGGAAATTGAACCAAACAAACATGCTTGTTTCCTATTGGAACGACACCATCACCAAAACCTCATTAAATTAAATCACGACTCTAGGGTCATCTAAAGGTCAACTAGTAAACCTCCCTTTGCGATGGAAATGATAAGAGTGGTGGAAATATTCACAAGTGTAGCCTCATATAACATGAGAGGTAACAAGCGAGAGAGCCAAAATTCTCCAAGTGCAGCCTGCCTGGCTGGGGTCTTCAACTGGATTAATTCTCATGCCATATGATGAGTATCAGGGCACACCAATCATGCATTTATTTAATAGTTGGGGATGCCCACCAGCCTTAGAGGATATGTTTTCATTCCCCTACCATATATGTGTCATTCCCCTATAAATATGTGAGATGTGCACCCACACATGGTGACACCTACCCTGACAATTAATCATACATACATCAGAAAATACATGTGACAATTTCTGTAAGAGTCTAAGACTCAAGTCTTCATACATAACTGTGTTAGATGAAATACTTTTATGATTTTATGTGCTCTATTTCTTTCACTGGTAAATGATATAGTCCATTCTCATGTATGCATGATATTTTTTTTTATCCTTGCCTCTTTTATCTTGGATGGCACCTAGTTTCATTAAGGATGTCTCCCACCCCTAAGGGATGCATCGAATGATGGATCAATCAATGGATCTATGCTCATTGTTAGCCCACCCTAAATGGATACAGCCACCATAAGATGCAAAATGAAAGTAGGTTTGGCTAGGCTTTAGTGTTTCCCTTTCCATGAGGTATAAGGAAACTATTGGGGACATCTCTTTTTCTTTTGGGATGTTATCCACATCCCATAAAATTGGTGATGTAAAGTCCTTAAGGATGGGAGGATGTCCCTGAACTGTCTTAGGAATGACTAGTTTCCACCTATTAAACTAGTTCCTCTTAATTGTGTTCGATGAAAAGTGAAAACAAATCTAGAATTCCCTTGGGTGTGCTAGTGTCGGATACAAAGGAATAAATAAGTGGTGTTACTATTAGATCTATCAGTAAATAAAAAATTCTGGAAACAAAATATAGTTTTCAAGACTGTATTCTTCTACTAGTCATCATGCTTAATAATGAAGACCCATTCTCTAGAGTCACCTTGCTTAGTAATAAAAACCCCATGTTGTAGAGGATTGTTTGAAATATCACCATAATTTATTAGATGATAATCAAAATATTGTCCATATTGCGAAAGCTTATCATTTCAAGTCACTTTGGTAATATTTTTATGAAGGTAATATATGTTCTATCTGAAGCAATTCTTAAAAACCTTCAACAAAGTCTCAAATTATTGCAACAATTTGTGATATCCTAGGTATATAGGAGTTGTTACTTAAATACACTTACTAATTTTGTGAGATATTTGTTAAGCGAGTTTGCTTTCCACATTATCATTTATATTGAAATGATGGAAGTTGTTGGATTTTAGTTTATCCCAATGGAGTTTCCTGAATTCCTTGAGCTTATCCAACAAACATTTTAGCACTCTACATGCTATTGGAAAGTGACATAATTTTATTAGCAGTTTATTCTTTTGTCCTTCTGATTTGTGTCAATACAATTTGTTCGGTTTTTTATTATTAATCATTAACCTATAAATCTAACAAATTTGTATATGCCCATTACTTATATAGTTCTAAGAGTAGTATATGGTATTGGTTTCTTATTATTTAGTTGTCTTTTATCATTTGTCTTATTTGGTTGTACACATTTTGTAGGTTGTTCGTCATGTTTTTCTTGTAATAATACCTTTTTGGACATGTTGTCTGTTGGTGCACTTTATGGACTGCCCTCCAACACAGTAACCAACTTAGAGGCACCAGAAGTTGCAACATTTTGAGTAGCAGTTCTGTTAGATTGTGAGGGAATTGAACAAGACAAACCTACTTGTTGGATATTGGGGCGAGGACCAGCAGATTGATGTTAGGTTTTGCCATGAGATATTATGAATGATTTTGGTTGCATATTGATTAGTTGTCTTTTACCATATGATGGAATTGAAAATGCTATTGGTTTATGTTTCATGTGGAATTGTGAATATTATCATTCATAATTTATCATGTATGTTTACAAGTTACTTGCACTTAAATTTCCTTCACTTTGTGCTTTTAACATTTTCATTGTTTTATGATTTTACATATTTAATTTTTAATAATAATTTATGTATCTTTAATTTTTTTCCTGCCCCTATTCCAATGACCATTTTTTAATTCTAGGGTACCTTCTAGCCATCACCAAAAATCCCTTATCTATGGCCCCTACCCCTGAAACTTGATGTAATACTGGTCAAGTCAATTCTTCTCAACAAGCTCTACTTTATGTTTTGTTTTGTGATTGGACTTATAGGCGAAATATTGTGCTTGAAACTCAGAACATACAAGACTTTTGTATCTTTTTTAAAACACCATTTGGTAAAAGTATAGACATATTACCATGTCCCTATACTGTATCTTGGTTACATTCACCTCAACAACTATTCCTCCTTGCATTTGATTTTTCATTTCAGAAAACTAATCCCTACTATGTTAAAGAACCTTTTCTATATTTATAGCATGTATTATTTATTTTCAATTCAAATTGTCATCATTATTGTATTTTGGCTTCTTTTATGAAAATCGATGAGGTTCTCAACCAAAGTATATAACTGAACTATAAAAGCTTAGAATTCAGTTCTGACACATTTTTGAACGGAAATCTAGTTCTTGTTTTCGAACATCCCCTCAAAGATGAATTCTACAACCATAATTGGCCATTTAGTAACACTAGTTCTATTGGCCATATGGAGAGATGCATGGAAATACCTCTAAGCTCATGAAGGCATGTCACCATTTGACTCTATGGGATCAGATTTTGTGTTGTAGATGAAATATGGCACAAGCCATCCATTCACTTTTTCATGTTCAACATAACTTGCAAACATGTCCCTAGCTTTTGGAATATACAAAGCCAAGTCATTAAGCTACCCTTCTGAAAACTTTCATCATCTGATTTATTGCAATAAAACCTTCACTTGAACATTCCTACTATAAATTCAATAACCAATCATTTTTTTTATTTGCTAGCATAACCAAATATTTTTTCACAGCTTCATGGTGGGAGAATGGCATATTATAGTCCCATATATATTGACATTCTTCTCCAATATTTGTCCCTGTCTCATTTTCCTCCAACAGTTTGTTGATTTTGTCCTTTGCATCCTCAACTATCCAATCAATACCACCATGGTGAGAATGAACTTGAGGAAAATTGTTTTGAATTCAAGTAAGGTATATATGCAAACCTACAAAACTTGCAACTTTTATGTGTTGAAATCAACCTAGTGTTCAACATGAAACTAGATACCATACCTATACCCATTTCAGATAACACGTTGTTATTTAAGGGCTTATAATTGTCACAACAAAATTATGTAGATGTGTTAATGTCGAGGAGCAAAATATCAAGCCTTAGAGGAAGCTAAGCTCTTCTCTTCACACTATGATAATATAAAGACTTGCGCAATGAACAAATGTAGGTTAAGGCCTTCATAATTAACCTCATATATGACTTATCTACTCAACATGACAAAACATGTATAGTTTGACAAATAAGAAGATGCCACTTTTAACCCATGTTAGAAAAATAACCATAAGAAAATTTGTAGCACCCAATATCTTTTACATGAGGTGGTTACATTAGGAGATTTCATTGAAAAATTTAGTGTATGTATAGGGAGTGGGAAAGGGGCTTGTAATAGTGTCTTATGTCTCTTAGATTTACAAGGGAAATGGAAGCATTAGAGAAACGTAATAAATAGGTAGATTACTATGAAGGGAACACAAACTTTGAGTAGGAGATACCTGGAGACAGTTGATACATTGTATGTATTGTTATCCAATCCCTTGACTTTCATGTTTGGATAAAGAAATATGACTAGGGTTAAGAGTTCTAACACTTAATTAACCCATCTCCATGAGTGGAGGGAAGTTTTGAACACGATGAAAATAATATGAACCCATTGATTGACTTGTATTACCTTATTTTAATTTGTTCTTTTGTTACGGAATGCTTCCAATGGTTCATTTTTCTTGCTTCACGCATATTGTACTCACAATCCCACAGGCGTAGAACCAACAGTGGAGCAATGGAAGGAAATTTATTATCAATTTAAGGTATATATGGGTGCCACTTTATATGTTTTTCTTCGAACTGACTATATTCACTTTATCCTTTATTTTTATTATGGATGTGTATGTGTTACATGTGGATAGATGAAAAATCAGTATCCCTTCTTTCACATGGCTTATCAAGGTTTTGCAAGTGGTGAAATGGACAAAGATGCTAAGGCAATCAGGATATTCTTGGAGGATGGTCACTAGATTGTATGTGCACAATAGTTTGCAAATATAATGGGCTTGTATGGACAGAGGTTAGGTTGTCTAAGGTGGGTTACAAATTTTTTTTTTCTTTGTGAATGGAAGAAATTGATATAGTACATGATGTAGGGAATGCTTTTTGAAGGGAAAATATTGTATGGTATGTAGTATGTGGATTATTTTCATCTTGAATTGGATTGTTAATAAGAGGAGTAAATGATCATTTTGGATCCACCAGTTGTAAATATAGGCATTTGGAGCCAAGTTTCTTTGTTTGATCTTCAATTTTTCTCTTAGAAGGTTATTCAAAATGAAAGGCTATGGCATAATCGATATCATGTAAATTTTTTATTGTGTGAGGACCCATCCATTGTGTACTCTAGCTTGACCATCAGCGTTACATATGCTTGGCATATCTCATGCACCAATGACTAGTTTTGACGAATTACTATACAAAACAAGCTAATTTTACCCTCCCACACCTTGCTTTTTCTATACGTTGGAAACAATAACTACCATGGATGAATAATAATTCCTAATTAGCATAATTTTAGGTTTTAACAAAGTAATTCATCACAATAAGCTAAATTTTGCGGGGAAGGATTCTTTTTCCAACACCATACATTTTTTAAACATAATTAGAGATCCATAGTCATTGAATTTTCTGGTACAGTGAAACAATGTTGTCAGAATTTGGTAAAGGTAAAAGTAAGCTAACTCACCTCTTGTTAGGTTTTTTTTTTTTTTTTGGGGGGGGGGGGGGGGAGAACCATCACCAAAAAAAATTGCATTATCCTTCATTTAGAATTTTTTTCAATATTTTTGATATCTATCTTATTGTGATTTCTAACCATTACTACTTCACAATTTCATGTTTGATATTATCACCTTCTAAATGCGATTTTGAATCAATTGTATATTTGTACCACTTGTTGTTTTGCCCTTTTTGAGATAAGACAAAATAGATTTTTTCTCATACATTTACCTTTCTAATGCGTAGAAATTGTTTTTCTCATGTGTTCATTTGTTTATATATTAACAATGGGGGTTATTTTATACTTTCATTTCCTCTTATTTCTCCATTGTTAGTTGTTTGACATTGTTGTACTTGTAATACTGCTAAAGTCCACCTTTTCAAATTCGAACCTGTTATGAATGTTGACTATGTTTTGTTCTTCATGTGGAAAAATTTCTAGTTGTCACAAAGTTTGGATAGGAAACGTTTCTACTATTCCCTTTGCTTTCCATCCTACCTCGTAAATCCCTCTTTAGTTCTTTTTATAGATACTTTATGGCTGTAGTTAGTGTAGTAATGATACATTAAATGAAAATTTCTCCTTTCCAAATCAAATAGAACTACATTGTTCTAGGGAAACCCAAAGGATTCTTCCCTACATTCTTGTAAAACAACCCTAATAAATTTGCTAGCATAAAGTAGTGCCCCTCATGCATGGTGCATTTGGTCCATTCACCCATTGCCACAAAACTAGCAAATGCTCAACAACATTTGTGACAATTAGTTGATCTAATCACTTGGGCTCCAATAAAACAAATTATTTGCATTTGGTTTCTAAAGCAATGTCTATCCTAAAAGATAAAATTAAATTAAACTCAGTTAAGGATTGAAGCACAGTACTCTTGGAGCCAAGTTTCATTGTTTGATTTTCAATTTTTTTCTTAGAAGGTTGTTCAAAATGAAAGGCTATGGAAGAATGGGTATCATGTGAAGTATTTATTGTGTGAGAACCCATCCAATGTGCACTCGTGCCTGACCATCCCTATCACATCTTCCTCGCATATCTCATGCACCAACGACAAGTTCTTACGAATTACTACACAACACAAGCTAATGTTACCCTCCCAAACATTTCTTTTTTTGTACGTTGGAAACAGGAACTACCTTGGATGAATCCTAATTCTTGATTAACACAATGCTAAGTTTTAACAAAGGAATCCATCAGTCAAAACCACGGTAAGATAATTTTTGTGGGGAAGCATTCTCTTTCCAAAACCATACATTTTCTAAACATAATTAGAGTTCCATTGTCATTAAAGTTGTTGGTATAGTGAAACAATTTTTTCAGCATTTGGTAAAGGTAAAAAGTTAAGCTAAACCTCACTCTCTTGTTAGGTTGTATATTTTGGGGTAGAACCATCACCCAAAAGAATTTCAGTGTCCTCCATTTAGAAGTGTTTTTAAATATTTTGGGTAACTATCTTATTGTGATTTCTAACCATTACTACTTCACCATTTCATGTTTTAGGTTATCACCTTCTGAATGCAATTTTGAATCACTTTTATATTTGTATCACTTGTTGTTTGGCCCTTTTTGAGCTATGATAAAATAACTTTTTTCTCATACATTTACCTTTCTAATGCCTGGAAATTGTTTTTCTCATATGTTCATCTATTTATATATAAGTAGTGGGTGTTATTTTTATACTTTCATTTCCTCTTATTTCTCCATTTTTAGTCATTTTACATTATTGTACTTGTAAGTCTACGACTATTAACCTTTTCAAATTCAAACTTGTTATGAATGTTGCCTATATTTTGTCCTTAATGTGGCAAAATCTGTAGTTGTCACAAAGTTTGGATAGGAACCTTTTCTGTTATTCCCGTTGTTTTCCATCCTCCCTCCTTGTATATCCCTATTTAGTCTTTTTTATAGATACTTTATGGTTGTAGTTAGTGTAATAATGATACAATAAATGAAACTTTCTCCTTTCCTAATCAAATAGAACTATGTTTTTCTAGGGAAACCCAAGGGATGATTACCTACATTCCTGTACAACAACCCTAGTAAATATGCTAGCATATAATGGCTCCCCTCATGGATGGTGGATTCGAACCATTCACCCACTGGCACAAAACTAGCCAATGCTCAACAAAATTTGGTGACAATCGGTTGAGCTAACCACTTGGGCTTCGATAAAACAACTTATTTTCATTTGGTTCCTAAAACAATGTCTATCCTAGAAGATAAAAGTAAATTAAACTCATTTAAGAATTGAAGAACATTACTCTAACACTTTTTGTTAAAATTACATATTTTAAATTCATCATGGAGTTAAGAATTGGAGTAAAATCATTTAAAGTACCTTCAGCACCAATAACTTGTAATCTCCACTCAATTTATTCGTAGATGATACTCACATTATTCTCCATGCCTTAAGTCAAATGTATTGAAACTATAATCAAGATGGAATTTACTTATGCATCTAAGTAAAGAATGGAAGCAAAGGTAATCTACCACTTAATTTCATTAAAGCCTAGCCTATTTCTGGAAAAATGCATCAAATACCTTATGTTTCCTATAAGCCGATATTTTCACATTTAGGAGCCAGGCAGTAATCACACAAGATCCCCCCTTCACCATAAACAAGGATAGGATGTCTGATTTGGTTCCAACTTAAAGAGAATCTATATCATTTCTAAAGATGGTACTCCTAGCTAAAATATGGATTGTCATATCTGATGGAAATGCTGAAACTTGTCCCAGATTGAACTGACTATTACTGTCAAGAAAGATATGCATACCAATATGATCACACCCCACATAGAAAAACCTCTTTTTGGACCATCAATTTAATCTTTGAAAGACCCTATTTTTAGTTAAGTAGAGAAATAGAAAAACACAAGCCCAAAATTTAAGGCTAAGTTTGCCATCCCTTGTTGCGTGCTTAACCATTTTATGTTGAAAAGGCATGCAACATCAATCAATTTGTGTAGTAGGATGAAGTTGACCCTTCACTTCTGGATTGTTATGAATGTCCAACCACCTATGTACTATCTCCGAAGAAGAGGACTTCCAAATACCTTGACACCTCCTTATATGTAGGATTTGTCAAAGCGTATGATCCCTTTTTCATTTCTTAAATGTCAACATGAAGAATTCTTGTTCAAAAACATTTTTTTAGGTTCAACATGTGCATTTTCAATTCATGCAATCTGGTTTCTAGTTTATTTTCAAGAACACATGGGATGTTTTTCTTGAAATCTTGAAGTGGGTTGAAGTGTCTGAAGTATTTGCATTGGAATCTCTAATCATTGTAACAATCAATACAATTGTGTTGTTAATCTTTGACTTTGTACAATCATGTGACTCAATCCTTATATGTAACTCAATCATTGACATCTCTAATCATTGTAACAATCAATAAAGTTGTATTGTTAATCTTTGTCTTTGTACAATCATTGATCACAAGTGCTGGAAGGGTCACTAAAAAGGCATATTCTTTCTTTTGCGTACGCATAAAACTGTAACATTTCTTTTGGGATTGCATGCTAGTACAGAGATCAAGATTGAGTAGTATTATTGGTGTGTAAAGGTTCAACCCAATGAGAAAGAGAAAGGATTTTTTAGCTGAACGTATTCCCAGGTTCTAACCACACTATTTTCCTTGTGCATCTTTCTGGTATTAAATGCCAAGTAACTATGGGCTTCCATGATTTATCACACTATGAATTTGTGAGATATTGTGGCCAAACTTTATATGTATTAGATGCATTTGAATTTCGAAGTAATGAATGCATCTAACATGTTTTATTTCTTCAAGTTCTTCAATATCTAATATGTGCACATATATGTTATTCTCATGTTCGTTGGATTACTTATGGTTTTGCCCATAATTTGTAACTTTGCAAGGCTTGATGATTTATGTGAACAAATGAAACTATTCCTCATAGGTTGTTTAGGATTACATGGAAAACTTATGGTATGCCTCTCAAATTCTTTACTTGAAAATTGAATTAATAAATGATTCTACATAAAAATGTAATGATTTAGGTGGTGTCTTTCTTCACTTATTAAAATGTCAGTGTTTTCAAACTCAACTGAATACTAAACTCTAGGATCCTATTGGTGGCTCACCCTTTCATTGATTTCCTTACCTTCGGAATCTTTCCATTATTTAAAATTCATCAATGGTACATATATTATTTCAGGTATCACAAATAGCTTTATCCAGAGCAGATTGCGTAGGTTTTTTTTCTACACAAACATTTCTAGAACTGCAACACAGTCTATGCTATCAATTTGCATAGCATAGCAACTTATCATTATTAACCACACTAGGAAGTAGGTTCAACCAGGTTGAGTTTGCGGGGGAAGAGAATTTGAAGTTATGTGATGAATCCATATAGCAGGTCTACTCTTGTGACAAAAGTAAAGACACATGACTATTACTAAATTATCCATGTTGTCAAGTTTTAGGCATTATGAGATTGTCTTTATAGCCATTAGATAGCATAAATAAGGATGTACGTACAATATTGTCCAACATTTTTCCATAATATGTTGCTATAGGAAGAAATGGTACATGAGTTATTTCATAACTGATATTAAGAGTTATGGGAACTGCTATTAAAGACTGTGCAACTTTTGTAGTTACAAATTTTATTGTTATAAATGTCTTAGTGCGAGTGTGTCTTATCGTAGGTAGGACAAGGGTTTACCCTGGTGGAGTAGAGTGTCATGAATGTTTTACATAATTGATATCACTAACCTTTCGTAAGGTGTGCGTTGCCAATATCTCAATATAGGGCATGATGCAATATTACTTAAAATGTGCACCCTTTTTCCCTTACTAGGCAAGATGTAATGATACAATGGTAGGTATTATACATATTATCGTTAGGAAACCTTGTGGTTAAATAAATAAATAAATAAATAAATAAATAATATATAATATATATATATATTATATATATATATATTATATTATATATATTATATATATATATATAATATATATATATATATATATATATATTATATTATATATATATATATATATATATATATAATATATTATATATTATGTTGGGTTGTATTATATTCTTTCCACGTAGTTAACAAGGGGTTTGAAGGGCACCTGTAACCCCACTTTATGAGGTCCGGGGCAACGCCCTGGAAAATTTTGGTTTTGAACCCTATGTTAGGTTGGGCGGACCCACCTATTGTTTTGTGCATGATTTTCGCACATGTTTTTTGGACGCGATGTTTTTCGTTCCATGGTATTAGATGCTTCGGAATGTATAAATATATATTGTAACATTGAAAGGAACATAATGAAAAATCAAGCTGGTAGTCCCAGTTTTGGGATCCAATGCGAAAATTTTTGTGTATATGTGTTTTATGTGTTATGCTCTCGCGTTGTTTATTTTTCTATGTTTTTAGAATTCATATGCAGGTAATTTTTGTACGGGGTTAAAACATACATTTGGTATCAGAGTTGTTTTTGGCTTCAAGGGGACACCTTTGTTGCTGAGGGGTTTCGCTCGGGTCTGTGGTAGACACTGTTTAGTGGGAGATCTGCGAGATCAATTCTAGTGGTGAAAGAAGATTGTGAGTGGTGGAAATATAGAGATCAAGAAATTTAATGGTCAGAGTTTTTAGTTGTGGAAACTCAAGATGGAGGATTTGTTGGTGGATAAAGATCAGTGGATCACGGTAGATCCAGGTACTAAACCAACAAGAGTGACCGATGAAGAATGGAAGAAGTTGGATCAGAAGGCAAGGAGCACAATACAATTGTGTGTCTTAGATTCAATATTGCTGAATGTATCAAGGGATGCTACGGTAAAGGCTTTGTGGGATGGGTTAGGGACTTTGTACCAATGTAAGTCTCTGGTGAGTAAGCTGTTCCTATGGAAAAAGTTGTATAACCTGAGGATGAAAGATGGAGACTCGATGACAAAGCATCTGAATGCATTTAATACTGTGGTAAGTTAGTTAGCATCTATTGATATTAAAATTTTAGATGAAGATAATTGCATGAGTTTGTTGTGTTTTCTACCATATTTGTGGGATAGTCTAGTTATTGCAATAGGTAATAATGAAACTATCTTGCATTTTGATGAAATAGTCTCATCCTTGCTGACGGCGGAGATGAGACAGAAAAATATGGAGAGCCAGAATGGTGATGCCTTGTCTGTACGAGGACGATCCCAAAATAGAAACAAAAATAAGTCATCGAGTGGGAGATCTAAATCTAGAGGGAGATCTAAATCTCGAGGAAAACATGTAAAGGTGGTGTGTTCGAAATGTGGAAAGGAAGAGCACTTCAAAAGGGACTGTAAATCTAAAGCTCCTGATAAAGGAAAGGGATCTGATGATGCTCTATCTACAGAGGTGAAAACCACCTCAGATGAAGGTGGGGATGTGTACTTGGCTTCTTCAAGTACACATGTAGATCATGAGGCATGATTGATTGACTCAGGTGCATCCTTTCACTTCACTCCCCATAGAGAGTGGTTCTGTGAGTATGAGAAATATGATGGTGGTGATATCTTCTTGGGAGATGAAAAAAGGGCTAGAATCATTGATCGCGGAAAAGTAAAGTTGAAGTTGCAAGGTGGAAGGGTTAGAACACTTATGGGTGTTCTACATATTCCTGCATTGGCCAAAAATCTGATTTCTATAAGCAAGTTAGATGATGTAGGTGTAAAAATAGTGTTCGAGAAGGATACCTGCAAGATGGTTCAAGGAGCACTGGTATTGATGTGGGGAGTTTGGACTGGAACTCTGTACAAGCTACAAGGTAGCACTATTGTTGGTGGGTGCAATATTTTTGTGGTTCCTGAAAGTGGAGCAGAAAATCTAGTCATCTCTAGAGAGAGGACCGTGCTGTGGCATCAAAGGCTTGGACATATTGGAGAGAAGGGCCTTCGAATACTTCATGGTAAAGGTATGGTAGAAGGTATGAGTAATAGCTCTCTAGATTTTGATTTCCATGAAAATTTTGAATATGGGAAGTAGAATCGGGTGAGTTTTGCCTCTAGAAGTAAGAGAGTGAAACAGATATTAGAGCTTGTGCACAGTGATGTGTTTGGACCTTTGAAGGTTCCATCACTAGGTAATTATGTGTACTATGTATCATTTATAGATGACTTCTCAAGGAATACATGGATATATTTCCTTAAGAAGAAATCTGAAGTCTTTGACAGGTTTAAAGAATTCAAGGCTCTGGTGGAAAGCCAGACAGAGAAGAAGAAAAAGGTGCTGAGGACATATAATGGTGGAGAGTTTTGTAGTAAGGAATTTGAAGAATTCTGTAAGAAGTGTGGTATAGCACAACAGAAGACTACTTCATATAGACCTTAGCAAAATGGAGTTGCAGAAAGAATGAATAAGACATTGATGGAAAGGGAAAGAAGCATGCTCAGTGGTGTCGTGTTAGGACAAGAATTTTGGGCAGAGGTGGTGGATACTGCATGTTACCTAGTCAACAGGTTACCTTCATCAGCATTGGAGGATAAGACTCCACAAGAGGTATGGAATGGTAAGAAACCCTCTCTTTCACATCTGAGGGTATTTGTATGTGATGCATATGTACATGTTCCAAAGGCGAAACAAACCAAATTGGATAGTAAATTTGAAAAGTGCATCTTTATTAGGTATAAGGATGGTTTGAAGGGTTATAAACTTTGGAACCAAGTAACAAGGAAGGTTGTGTACAACTGAGATGTGGTGTTCAGGGAGGTGAAAAATGTTATTAAACATGAAGTCCAACCAAAGGAACCTGAGAAGATAGAGTTTGAGCTAAAGGAGGAAGAATCAGACTCTATAGCAGAGGAGGAATTAGAAGATGAAGAGCCACAAACTCTGAGTGTAAGAAGATCAATTCGAGAAAGAAGGCAACTAGAAAGGTATAGTCCATCTGCTTTCTGTTCAAATTTTGCTTTATCTATTACTGATGATGATCCTAGAGCTGTGAAGAAAGCAGTGGATTCAGAGGATGGAAAACTCTGGAAAGAGGCCATGGTTAGTGAAATGGCATCTTAGCACAAAAATGAGGCTTGGGATCTGGTGGAGTTTCCGGCTGGAAGGAAACCCATTAGCAGCAAATGGGTGTTCAAAAAGAAGACAAATGCAAAAGGAAAAATGGAGAAATACAATGCTCGGTTTGTAGCAAAAGGTTATTCCCAGGTGCCGGGAATTGATTTTGGTGATATTTTTTCTCCTGTTGCCAAGGTAACTTCTATTAGATTACTTTTATCTGTTGCTGCTACTTTTGATTTTTGAGGTAGAACAGATGGATGTGAAGACAACATTTCTTCACGGGGATTTGGAAGAGGAAATCTACATGAAGCAACCTGAAGGCTTTGCGGTGAAGGGTAAGAAAGAACTAGTATGCAAGTTAAAGAAGTCTCTGTATGGGTTAAAACAGTCACAAGGATGTGGTATCAGAAATTTGATACATTTATACGGGGACTTGGCTTCACCAGAAGCAAAGCAGATCATTGTGTGTATTTTAAATTAATTGGTGACCGTGTTATTTATCTGGTCTTGTATGTGGATGATCTGTTGCTGGTTGGAAATGACAAAGAAATTATCCAGGATTTGAAGACCCAATTGTCCTCCAAATTCAACATGAAAGATCTTTGTGCTGCAAACTATATTTTGGGCATGGAAATTAAAAGAGATTGGGCAAAGGGGAAGCTCTGGTTAAACCAGAGGAAGTATGTCGAGACAATATTGTAGAGGTTTAATATGTAGGATAGTAAACTAGTGAAGGTTCATATTCCTGTAGGTGTGAGGTTATCTGCTGAACAATGTCCCAAGACACAAGAAGAGGAAGAGGACATGTCCCGTTCCATATGCAAGTGCAGTCAGTAGCCTATTGTATGAATGGTCTATACTAGACCAGACATTGCACATGTAGTGGGAGTATTGAACATGTTTATGTCAAAACTAGGAAAGGAGCATTGGACAGTAGTAAAGCGGGTTTCAGGTATTTGCGTGGCACTAGTAATTATGGTTTGTGCTACCAAGGAAGACTAGGATTGGACAAAGTTTTGGATATCCATGGCTTTGTTGATGCAGACTGGGCCGGAGATTTGGATCAGAGAAGATCTACAAGTGGGTATGTGTTTAACCTATTTGGAGGTGCAGTGAGTTGGATGAGTAAGAAACAACCTATAGTGGCACTATCAACTACGGAGATAGAATACATGGCAGCCACTCATGCAAGCAAGGAAGCAGTTTGGTTGTAGAGATTTTGTTCAAGTATGGGGTTAGTACATCGAGCTATAAGGATAGACTGTGATAGCCAAAGTGCAATTTTCTTGGAAAAGAACCCTGCTTATCATTCAAAGACAAAGCACATTGATGTTCAGTATCACTTTGTGAGGGATGTGATAGAAGACAAAAAGGTGTTGCTAGTAAAGGTGGACACTTTGAAGAA
>APFE031446207.1:0-19090 GCA_000404065.3 Pinus taeda | reverse complement strand
ACTACTTAGGCATACCTTCCCTGTCACACACGCGTGGCACCCAAGCCCAAGTTGCATATTGGAACGTTGTGGTTTGAACGTTGGAGGAGTGTAATACAAGCCCAAGTTGCATATTGGAAGTCTAAGATGCTTCTTAATTGTCAGAAAAAATAACGCACAATGATGCTTCCTCTCACAAACGCACGCCCACTCCGGTAAATTGCGCTTTCGCTATACTTCTGGATGATTCCTGTACTCACTGTTATTAGTCCCTCCTGCTACCTTCCACAACGAGGTTTTAATTGACTAATAAAAATATAAGCTAAATTATGTTACTAATCGTATAACGTAAACGGCTGGGCTTTAATAATACTTAGCAGGCATCACGCATCGAATATGAACGGCATAGTACAGACAGGATAGTGGCTCGATCTTTTAAAATTAATGAGCGATAGAAAACATCGAATGCTTACAGATATTATAATAATAGATATAATTTTGATTTTATCACGAATTATTTCATTAATAAATTATTATATTTTTGTAATATCAAGGATATTATACATTTACTCTCATAAATCCAATCTCATCAGAATCCTTTCCATCATTACCACTGTATTCTCGCAACCGTGAAATCGGGAAAATAAACTTAATTTCCCCAAATAGTAACCTTAATTTAAGGAAATTTATCTACTTTTTTTAGAACAGAATTATCAACAAACTTCATGCCATTCATGTCCTCACCTGTGTTAAAAAATTATTTAATTTTTATCTTTGCTGATAAAATAATATTTACTTTTATAAATAAATTATGAAATAAAATATAATTTATAATTAGAAACTAAAAAATTTATATCAAATATATAATATCTTTTGCTTGCAAATTGTATTTTTATGGCACTAGTTCAGCGATCTATTTGACTATTATCCTAACAGTTTGCCCTTACAAATTACAAGATTTCAATGATTGAGATCTTGGGGCAGTTGGATTAGTACTTGCCATTTTAAGCTTTGAAGCCATTTCCTTTCCAGTAACAATCCGCCCTCGTATCACTATTTACTGATGCCCAACAGGTTTGCATTCAGAAGCTAAACATGTTTTTAATCTTTTTATACATTAAATTTCATATATATAATTTTATGTAAAACTTATTTATGGATTAATTTAAAAAATAATTTTCAAAATTAATTTAAAAAATAATTTCATTTAAAATTCACTAATAATAAAGTGTTTGTGTTTGGTGAAAATATTTTTATTAAAATAATTATGTATATTTTTATTTTATTAATAGAAATTTAATTATATATATTTATCTATCTATCTATATATAGCTTTTAAAATTTGATTAAAAGGGAAAAATTTAAAGTTATTAATTCATTCTTATATAAAATATTAGAACTAAAACTAAGAGGCATAACCATTGGGTAGTCACCAAATTCTATGTGATAATCACTTTTATGATCTAAGGAATCTTCAAATTTGTGAAAAACACTAAACATTAAGGTCTATGGGTAAAGTTTCTATCAAAATTACTTAGAAATTTTCAATTAATTTTACTCAAAAAACTTAAAAGCACCCTAATCCCACTTATCTTAAATTCCTTTCAATTAAGTAATTTATTTTTCAAAAAAATATACATATAATTATCATTAAATAAACTATTATTAAATACCATAATTAGTGGGTAGTCTAAACCTTATAGATTATTGGTTATCAAACCAAAAAAAAACAAACATTAAATATTATAAATAGTGAGTGCTCTAAAACTTTAACGTAATTAATTATTAAACAAAAATAAAAAATAACTATCAATAAATACTATAATTAAAATCTCTAAATTTTAAATCATAATGAAGAAAAATAATAATTTAACTACCTTATCTACAAACTCCACCTCCCTCCACCAGACCAAATCAATTCCTTACCCTAATACAAATAGATGCTAATTTTTAAAGTGGCCTTTTGCCAAGCCCCTAAAGCATATTCCAAGAGTGTCCTAACAAATATAACAAAAAATTCTAATAGTTTCCTAACAAATATAACAAAAATCTCCCTACCATACTATGATGATAAATAATTATTAACCCTTGGAGCATGAACAACATCCTCATTACGAATATAATTATGTAAATTAGATATAGTTTTAGATTTTTATGGTGCATTTGATTGATTGAATAGTTTATAATTTTTTAATTAAGTTAGTTTGTAAATTAAATAATTAGTAAATGTTTATACTTATTATAATATTTGATTGTTATACATTATATGATTAAAGAAAAATAAAAATTATTTAAATTATAATTGTATTTTAATTTAATATTATTATTAATTAAAAAAACTAATATACAAGTGAATCATTTATATTTATTTATATATAAAAAATATGGCGTAAAATTCTTAATTATAAATATTTATTTTAATTTTATAATGAGAATTCTCAATATATATATAGATTTTGTTGCAATATCATAGCTCTTTAATACCATATGCTCAAAAATCATAACTCACTTAATATGACATTTGTTGATATGATGCTTTTTAGTTATTTAATTTAATTAAAAGAACATAGAAAAATCTCAACCTTTCATTTCTGTAGGCTAAGAAGAATATTTTAAAATGTTATGTCAAGGTTAAATCCCATGATATTTTTTTAAGTTAAACAATTTAATTAAAAGAACAAAAAGAACATAAGGAAATTTCAACCCATGTGTATATGCATAATTTTAGAATATAATGTGGAGGTTAAATCTGCACCATCTACATACTAATTAGTACTGATTAAATTAGAATTATAGAAACCCTATTCCAAGATAAAAATATCTTTTGGCATAATTATATTTAATCTATTTCGTAAAACATAAATTCATATAACTATTGCTCTTTAATAGTAGTTTTTAACATACTTATCAATATTAGCTTTTAATATGCATTTTTGTTGATGCTTTTGTATTCCGATTACAATGTGCTTTCTAGGCTTTTCTTTTTGGTATATGCACAGTATCTAGCTTACCACCTTTCTTCTTAGTCTACCCCCTGCATAATATATTGCTTCAGAAGATTGTTGAACTGTGAGTCATGATGATTCACCATACCAGGTCAAATTAAATAAATACACGAGTTCATCAATGAAACTAATTTTCATCTTTTTAGATATGTGAAAGTCATGATTGGGTCTAACATCTTCTCCACGATAGATGAAATAAACAAATTAGGCAATGGGTTTATAGTCAACTGAGCCTTGGCCCAAGTGGATAAAGAATCCCACAGTCTAATGGCACACGTGTACAAAAATTCCCATAATAAGCTTAAGTGTTTTTTATTATTATAGTAGTGTAAACCTATATTAACTTTTTCTTTTCATTCATAATACAAAAATAGAAAACTTAGTAGGGATAAATATTCATGGAAATCCCACTAAGGCCAAAGAATATTATATCATAGACATATAATGAATCAAATATACATGGACACAGATTCTCGGGATTTTTTTTTAGAAAAGAGGTCACTCGTTTTAGGTTAAATGTTAAAAAACATGTTATAGATCATTAAATGTTTCCAATACCATAAAATCCAAGACAAAATAGATGGAGATTTGAATTAAAAAAAAGAAAGATGGAATTTAAATTCCTCTTTCTGGTTCAAGTTCTTCAACCTTCACTTCAAATCCAAGAATTTACTAAAATAAATCACCTCTATATAGGCTCTCTATGTAATATAAGTGTTGCTCCCGTAGAGGGTCTAGAATCGGTAACTTTAGGGGCTGTAATTGCTCGATCGATCTGGAGCATCTGACTCTCTAAAGACTCACACAATCATAAGCATCATGATCTAGCTCTCAAGCATCTGACACTTTGGGGCTTTATGGATTACTCAAGTATGCATAATGTGGATCTCAATAAACAAGGGGCTAGGTATATGTGTAACTATGTGAAGGACCGACAGTAAGGGAATGGAGAAGACCTTCTTATAATTCTATGTTCCTACCAATGCTGTGGATCCCATCATTGGGTAGGTGGTGGCATCTCTCTGTTCAACTTTGAATTTAGACTAAGTTAATTTAAGTTTGAATTGTTTAAAGCCTAGAAAATAAATAGGTAGGGTCATTTATACAGGATGCATGTTTTCCCCTTTCTAAACTAAATGACTAAACCTCAAAAAATATTTATCTTTGCCTATAAGAAGAGAAGGGCCATCGAAAAAGAATACTAACCTTTTTTCCTGGGAATCTTTCTTTTGGAGTTGAAAGTGGGGAAATTGATGGTTGCAAAAGAGTTGGAAACTCCTCATTAACTACTTCAAAACCATTGGAAGTGTTGCTCTAGCTCCTGTATATAAAATTCTAACTCATAAAAAGGGAAACATAATGAATTTAAAAATAATTAAATAAAATATCGACATGAATACCAACTCACTCTGAAAGTATATTATGTGTTGATCAAGTTGGCCCTTCAACCTCAGTGACAACTTTCTCTCTCAATTAACATGAATCCACAGACACATAACACAAATATGTGTGCACACACAACAAGTTGCAAGCATACAACAACATTACAGAGTACATTGATGCATACAATACTACATGGTACAATACATTTATGGAGTGCTCCATAAGAAAAAAAACTTTACATCACAGTGTTTGAGAGAGAAACAAAGAACTAACATCCATGCTTAACTTATACATTGAACATAGAATTTTTTTTGGTCATGTTACACAAACGTCCCACAAAAAAATTAAGGAAAAAAAATTATCATGCCCATGAGTAATCAAATTGACCTCCTACTGTCTTTCCCTCTGAATGAGCACTTACTAATGGAATTCTTTTTTATAGGATATTAGATCTGTCATGGTTTTCAACATGTCAATGAGGAATAATGCATATCCTACTTAATGTGGGACTCGAGGAGGTGCTAGAATGGGAACGGAATCGAGGTCAGTATCCAAAAAATGGCACTCGATTTTGATTTCCAACCAAAACTTGTATTTACTTGGGAAAATATCCCTTGAAAATATGACCTCTCAGTCTGGATCTTCACCAAGAACCGAGAATCTCAAAATTGATCCTCGGCTTGGAACTCTGAATCTACCTTTGTCGCTTTCTCTTCTACCCGCACTTAAGGCTTCTTACAGCATGGATAGGCCTAAGGTAGAGGTTATTACTACTGCCCACATGATAGGGTTCCCGAAGATGAAAATTAAATGGATTTTTCTCTTTTATGAAAGATGCCCTTTATGAACATTTCTTAGTTTTCAAGCTGTGGAAGACAACCTTTGAATTTCATCCTCTTGTGCAGAATATTCTCTCAATCTTGGATTCCTGTCATGATTCATTCACCAAGAATGACTATTTAATCACTCAACCCATTCCTAAAACGACAAGCCTCGTATTAGGCTTTTTGTACTATTAGCTAGCCTTTTACTCAGGATTCCTATTAAAATCTTAAACCCAAATTTTAATTACCATTCCTTACACCAATCTTTCAATTATCATTTAAACTAAGATGAGTTGTCATATGCTTTCAAGTTTTTTTTTTAAATGATATTTTTGAAAATCGCCCTTTCATGTGTTTTCAATTTTATTTTTAAATAAAAAAGCATTCTTTCACGTTTGTCGATATATGATAAATATAAACTAGCAATTTTAGCTTAAATATTATCCAAAAAAAAGTTTTATATATGGTTGATTGTAATATCTAACCTTAATATCACATATAAAATCAAATATTAACTTCAAGAACATAAATTTTATTAAATTTATAAAATATCAAAATTATTTTAAAAAACATATAATTTCAAATTGTGATTGGGTAATTTATAAGGGCATATTTTCATCCTTGCTATACATTTTAGTGTTTTAGATTTTAGATCATTCCAAAACTAAATACAGTCTCAACTTAAATAGCATTCACTAAAAATTCTATCCCCAATAAAATTATGTACTTTATTATAACATCTAGTATGAATCTCATATATAGAATCAAATACTCACCACAAGAAAACTAAACTTTATTAAAATTATTTGAAAAAAGAAGAAGTAAAAATAAGAATTAAAAATAAGATAATTAATGTAATTTTCATTTGGATTAACTTTGTGTTATTATTTTTAGAAATTGAATGGTAAATCATTTTAATGAAGTATATGTAACTTATCTTGATATAAGAATTTATAGATGTATATCTTTACTTTTAATTGGGGTTACTTTAGACCATTTTTTTTTTCATTCTCCTTTTTCAAATTTAAATCTTACTTATTTTACTTTGTGAGTTTATTGATGCCAATAAAGTATTTACAATCACATCCTTCTTCAAATTCTTTGGAGTATGACAAAACATTTCCAAACATTTAATTATTATCAATCCAAAACATTTTACAATAAAGAAATCAAAAATGGCTAGTTCAAATATGATAAATCTCTTAAAATTTTATTATAAACATTCCCATAAAAGGAAAAAAAATCTCATAAATAGTTCCCTAGAAGAAGAAATATAAAAACCCTATAAATGATTTTATTTTAAGCATTTCAAAAAGGAAAAAAATATCACAAATGTTTACTTAGAAGAAGAAATATAAAAACCCTATTAAGATGACAAATGATTAATTATTGTGTTTGTTTATTTTAGTATTTCTTTTCTTAATCCCTCAATTTCATATTAGTATTGAAAATCCTTATTCAATGGACATTCATAAAAATAATCATGATTTTATTAATATAATATTAATTATTGTAAAATAATTAAATTAATTTATAAATAATTTTAAAACTCAATCAACTAAATTAAAAATTTATTGTATAATATATTTATTAGTGATTTATGTTTACCATATTTTATTTCATAAAATTATATTAAGTTTTTACTAATAGTTTTGTTCATGTTCATAGTTATAATCCCATACTAAGGGTGGGTGGTGGAGATATTGGGGAAAAGTATGAAAAGTTTTTCCTAAATATCTATCCTTAATCCCATCCCCACTCTCATTAGTTTTCCTAATATCTTACCCCCACATTTTCTCACTGAATAAGGGAAATGATGGGGAAAATACTCACAAAATTAATGATTCTCCTATCAATATAATAGTTAATTAATTATAAAATAACGAAACTTGTATATAAATAGATTTATAAACCAATAAATTAATTCAAATCATTATAAATTTCTATCATGGTATATTCACTAGTGATTTTTCTTGCCATTTCTTATTTCATAGAATTAAAAGTTGGGATATATTAAGTTTTCCCTAATATCTCCCCCCATCCTCACTCTCATAATCTTCCTCCACCATCACTCTAATAATGAGAGTAGAGGGGGGGAGATATATTAATTATGAGGGTGAGGGTGGGTGTGTAGGGATGTGTTACGGAAATATTAATATGGTGGAGGGCGTGGGGATAGGGGGAGATATTAGAGAAAACACAATATATGGGGGTGAGGGAAGATATTAAGGAAAACTTATTTGCCTCGTAATGAGGGTGGGCTTGGGGAGAGATATTAAAGAAAAATAATTACCCTCATAATGAGGGTGTGGGTGGGAAGATATCCGGGAGAACTTATTATGAGGGTGGAGATGTGGGTAGATATTAATTGGAAGGATAGGGTTGGAGGATATATTAAGGGAAGCTTATCAATTGAGGTTGGGGGGGAGATATTGGGGAAAACTAAATATGTGGGGTGAATATTGTTATAGACATTTTTGGGCACTTCAAACCCAATCATAAATGTCCATAAACTGAGGGCTCCTAAGTCCCTAAAAGTGTTTCTTCACTGCCTAAAGGTACAAGGTCAGTCGATTACATCATCTCCCAGAAGTTCTCCACTAAAAACTGCTCAGAAATGGTCAAAACTAGACCATACTGAATACCCAGTGCAAAGGGTGCGATGCATATCATTTTCCCAGTGTACAAGGTGTGATGCATACTGAATGGCCCCTATGTAGGGTACGATGGTCAAGAATGGACAAATGGCAGGGACAAATTGCGAGGTGGAAGATCATGTAACCTTCCAAAAGCTTCCCCTCTGGCACTTGCCTCTCTGTTTTCGACCAGGGATGAGTAAGAGATCATCATTCTCCAAGTGGAATCAGGAACTATCAGAGAGAGGACACTAATCAAGACTACAAAAGATGAATCACCTCCCTAGAATCATCTATATATGGATCCCTCATCACAGGGATCCAGAGGCTCTAATCTTGTATCTTGTAGAGAAGTGCTATTGGTTTTTTGGTGTAACTTCATAGTGTTGGGTGATCTAAGCTTTACTTGAGGTGAAGAAGGGCTTTCCTGCTGGAGGATGATGCTGGGTTAGAACACATGGTTGTAATCCTCTTGCTACTTTTGATCTTAATAAAGCTATTCAAGTTTTCCTCCATATTCTTGTATGTTTACTTATATCTGCATTTGTATGGTTAACACATATCTGGTCCTGTGTTATTTATGAATATAGATCTTTGTTCTTCAATAGTAGTATGTTGTTGTGATTCCACAGGTGCTCTTTGAAGCTGGGCAGACGAAGAAGAAGCGGTAAAGCTCTATTACGAAGGAGAGGAATCAAACAAGGAAATCAAGCGCAAGACTAAGGTTGGTCTCCTTTGTTCCACTCTTATCTATATTCATAAGGAAAACGAAAGTAGACTTTACTTTTTTATTTGTAAGATAGCTACAAGTCTTAGTGGGAATAGCAGTATCCGAGTGGACACTATTCCTGGTAACAAAATGGTGACTCCACTGGGGAGCGACTAGATTGTTTGTTAGCCTATCTTTGTTTCTTTTATAAACTTACAGACGGATCCTAAAGCCAAGCCAGCTAGCCTTTGAACTGCATTTGTTATACAAATGCAAAGTAGATCAATGCTGCTTCAGTCTATCTCCGGGTTTTGTTTATGAATTAAACAATCGATCTGAAAACAGTCTAATTGCCTTAATTGGTGGCTCTAGTAACCTCCTTAGATCAACCCTGTGATTTACATATACTGAACATCACTTACTCGGCCTAAATCCCTGAACTGAATTGTAAATTGTGAGTAAAAACATGTTTAAAGTCTCGAACTGGTACCATCACAACCTGTCTTCAAGGCAGTCTATATGCATCGCACTTCCCGACTGCAGTAGGTGCACTGCATACTGAACTCACTGTGTGACAGGTGTGATGGTTAGGGAAGGTTAACTTTACCTTCAGACTTTGGTTTTCTCCTCACTATTTTCAGTCCTATTCAGGAGTTTTGCTGTCTGTGGTCAGTGTATCTCTGTGAAAACCCCCTTCTCTTACATTATTTTGCCTCTATTATGCAAAGAACTGTAAGTGTTTTTATGTATTGTGTGCCATTTTCAGTTCTCTTTTGCAAAGAAGTAGTGTAATCAAACTGTCGTTTCTTGATCTAAAAGTGTCGTAGTTGTCGTTTTCAGTCATAAAAGACAATCCCATTGTTCTTGATAGTTGATTATATAGTTACTATTACATATGATTTGAATTAGTAGTTTTAAAGTGTCGAAAAGAATTTTTCATTTCAAAATCGCAAAGTGTCTCTCTTACCTTCACTTCATTTTGAAAATAAATGTGTTGAGTATTGTCACTTTGAAAATAATTCAGATTTACACTTAGCTTTCTTATCATCATTCATACATTAAGAAGGCTGAAAACAAATACATGCATGTGCATTTGCATTTAGTCTGCTTGGTTTGATTTAGGACAGTGCACTTAGCGTCTGCTCTGTGCTCTTTGTTGAAAGATTCTTAACTTTCTTTCCTTAGTAGCTAGGATTTTCATTGCCAAAAGAAGATTAAATGTTTTTTTATCATCTTAGACTGCATTTTAGGAATTGTATACACATCATGTGGTGAACTTGAAAGGAAAATTTTTAAGCAAGATCAACTTAAAATAAATTTAAAGAATCTAACAACGCTTTGGAACCTAACGCACAACATTTAGAGGTCTAGGCTAGAGATGTATTCCGGTGTCATAAAACCTGGTAACTGTTATTTTTTTTGTTGGTTGGGTGATTCCTCCACTCTGAGACGACAAGTGCCAGTACGGACTTGTGCTCTCACGTACCGTCGAGTATATATTGGGAGACCACAATAGGCTGCATCCTTTATCCTTAGGAAGCCGTGTCTGCCGCCATATTGATCGTAATGCACTGAACACAACATTTGGGAAGATTGATTGTTGTACCGTAAAAAGTATTCTGTAGTTTTGCAATTGGTTTGGTAATCCCCTCTGCCTAGATCTCCAGAGTAATATATTTTTCTCCTTTTTAGACTCCTTAAAAGAAAAGGTCCTCTCAGCACTTGTCACTTCAGGCTCAATAAAAATCGAAGGCGACTAGAGTCATCTTTTTTTTTCTCGACTCTTTAAAATTGAAAAAACAAGTTGTGTCAAAGAGTCTAAAACTCATTTAATTCGAAAAACCTTTTTCCCTTTTATTTTGAGTTGATCAAGTAATCCGCAATCGTGGAAGAAAGTCAATCAAAACCCCGTCATTCACGGAGACTTATGTGTCAACTGTCATTGACTACAGAAGTGAAACCATTCCGGACGAAGTGAACTCGCTTGAGCGGGCCAAAGTCCCCTAGGTTGGTTGGAGCTAGTACTCCGACATCCTCAGAGACTCCAGTTACTCCAAACATTTGGTATCCTTGCCACTATAGGAGAAATTCGGCAGCAATAAAAGGACATTACAACTGATCCTAGTGTGACGGTAAACACTTCTATTCTTGAACCAGCTCCATCTACAGCTGATTCAAAAGGTGTTACTCCCCAACCATTTGCTGTTGCAGAACTTATATCTTCTTCGGCACCAGAAATATTTTACGGACCTGACGGTCTGCCTCTTCCTCCTGGATTGATTACCATAGAAGAGATTGTGGAAGATCCTCCATCTAACACTCCAACGCAATTTGGAGCTGGGATTGCCCTGTGTCCTTCTCCATCAGAAGATATTCACTTTCTATCGGAAGTTCCTGAAGAATCACTAAGGAATATTTTGGATAGGCTTAATATGTCTGAACAACTGTCGACATCAAGGACTGTGTTACCTGACACAGCAATAACAGAAGCTCCTTTTGCTACTCCGACAATGTTCACCGGCATGTGTTTGTCCCAACCAGCTCTCAATCGCTGGATGGAGTCCATCTAGGGACTGTTTCGACAATATGGACTGTTCCCGTTTGTTCGTCTGGAATTATATCTGGAATCTCTTACATTGAGTCTCAACAAATTGATCCTTCGCAGGGTCAATTTGGGAAAACTAATCCCCAAAGGCAAATCATTCCTTTTAGTACTGTATTACCGTCGTATGGAGGGCCTTATACCCTTTCATTGCCTTCCTCGGAAGGAAAACCATGTGTGAGTTCACAACAAAATTTAGGTTATGGTGGAATTACAACTAGCAGTTGGGTGCTCATCCTCCCTCAACAACCAAGAGTTGTATGCTCAATGCAACAAAGTTTACCTTTCACAAACATCCCCACTACGTCGGCTATTGTGGCAATATCGCAAGTACAAGTGTTGTCAGTTGTATGCCAACCTCAAGTTAAGTAGGTTGTAATGCAACAATCTCTTGTACCTACGACACAACCGCAATCACCAACTGGTGGAATGGAACAGGTTCAAACGGGGAATGCCAACCCCCATCTTGGTCAAACAGTTAGTACCGGACAACAACCCATGGCTTCACAACCATGGCTGGTGCAATACTAACAACCGCAATTCCAGTAAGCTTACCAAGGATATGAGCAACAAGTCTTTGCAAGTAATGGGCAGCCATATCAACCATGTCATAATGGTTATGCCCATCAACCTTACCAAAGTTACCAACATCAAATGCATTATGTTGGTATGCAAAGACCAAATGCTCAAGCGATTCCATCTTATCCTGGGTATGCTCAACCAAGCCTGAATCAACAGTTTCCTTTTGTGGCAACTTTAGAGTTACCGGATCTAAGTCGACTAACGAACGATCTAATTGCCTACGCCCCTTGGTGGCTGGCGATTTTGCATAAACTTCCGCCTGATATTCCTAAATTTAATGGAAATCTGGGTGAAGACCCATTGAATCATGTGATGACCTTTCATCTATGGTGTTCATCAAACACTCTCAATGACGATTTGATCAGGCTTCGCCTCTTTCAGCGAACGCTAACTGGTCCGGCAGCAAAGTGGTATATCGAATTGCCTAGAGCTTCGTTTGATAACTTCAGTACCCTAGCCACAACCTTTTTAACCCATTTTGAGTTACCCATAAGGTACGAAACAGGAACTGAGCTACTTTTCAATTTCAAAAAAATGACGACCACTCACATATCCGATCATATTCATGAATGGCGGCGTCGTTGTAGAATGGTAAAAACGTATGTTCCTGATCAGCTATTGGCTGAATGGTTTATTAAGTCTCTATTACCTGCTATTACAGAAGATGTGGTAAAGGGAGGAGTTGTCACTGAAGAGCAAGTTATTGCTCGTGCACAATATCTAGAATTGATTTATACTTAGTCTGGCACGCTCTACGATAAAATCCCTGATGCTCCTAGACCAGAATTTTCCATTCCTTTGCCTCCTAAATCAAACAAAGACGCTCATGCCGGTGATGGCGTGATAAGTATGACAAGCACTAAAACCGTAAAGGCTACATCAAAAAAGGCACGCACGGTTTCGAGTCAAAATGCAAATGAGGAACTTCTAGCCTCGGAAGTAAATGCCGTGTCGATAGACAAAGGCAAAGAACCCAAGCAACCAGGAGGCAAGAAGAAAAAACAAGGGAAGAAGAAAAACCAAGAGGACTCATGTCCTAGAAAATATTCTACAAACCTTTCTGGGGATAGGAAACCAAAAACTCCATGTCATATATGTGATGAGGATCACTGGACCAAAGAATGTCCATATAAAGATGAACTTAGAAAATCCTTCAAAAGTTCAAAAACCTCAGCTGTATTGATTGATCTGTTTCCAAACCCAGGAACAAATCTGGTTGCTAGCGAAAATGCTTCCCTGTCCCAAGTGCTAATGTTGTCAGTTTCGAAGCAACTGAATGATGCTCTCATATTGACAAGGAGTAAATATTACGGGAATCTAGAGATGTTGAACAACAAGGATAATGATCAACCTAGTAGTTCACCAACAACTTCGACTGAAGTTGTGCCACCCATCATTCCTGAATTAACAATAAAACTGCCAAAGGGAGTAGTACACAAATCGAAGTTTAATCCTCGTGCCCAAGCAGCACAACACTATAATATAGTGGAGGATTTAGCCCAATCGCCCTCCGCAATGTCGACTCTTGAGGTACTGCAAAATTGCCCCTCCCAAAAGTAGGCTTTATTATCAGCAATAGGTGGGATTGACCCAACAGATTCCAATCTTATCTCTTTCAACCACAAAGGATATGACCCTGAGTTACCAGCTCAACTAGCTTTCCTAACTCAAGTGAAAGGCCTCAACAAAACTGTTCATAGAAGGATTATTGATGAGGGGGCATCCACATGTATCATGTCGATGAGTTGCTGGAAAACTCTAGGGTCTCCATCCTTGTCGCAATCATCAACGACATTAAAAACATTTGATGGACGAACATACACCCAGTATGGAATATTAAGTAACTTGCAAGTCGAACTGGGGGGCAAAACAATACAAATCGATGTTGAAGTCATCGATGGAAACCTCGATTACAACATCCTACTGGGAAGACCCTGGATATATGCCATGGCAGTCGTTGTGTTCACCTACTTTAGGAAAATTGCATTTCCTTCCCAACGAAGAATTACAATCATCGACCAACAAACTTTTCTCCCTAACAGTTCGCAAGTTATGGGAAGCATTCCGATGATCCATGGAAGCCCTAGAACGCTTCACAATATCAGAGTAGGCCTACTAAAAGACCCCACATTAATGGGAACTTTTACCCTAACGCCTCCAACCAATTTGGCGGAAGTGGCTAACATAGGAACCTGCAATATGATATCTTTCGTTCAAAAGATATCAGAAAACGATGTTAAAAAGGATCATCTGCAGGTATTTCCTCTAACCCCACTGGAAATATTATAACAATCAATGTTTTCAGCATGGGAGGCAAACCCGCATCAATGCTCATCAAGCATTTGGATAGATAGGTCTAAGGAATATGGCACCCCTTAAGATCCTTGGTTGCAAGTACATTCCACAGACGAAGGAATCAGTCAATTGATGATGATTGACGGGGCACCATGGGAAGATTACCACCATCATTCCCATCTTCTAAACTGGAAAGAAGATAATTCTAGCAACCTATACCATCCTTCAGTATTTGACTTTCTGACAGATACTGTAAATACGGTGGATTCCAAGAGAAACCTATCGAATAACGAAGAGACTACTACCATAAATATCTCAACCAAAACAGATGTTGTAGAGAATATTAATGTTGGCAAATCTTGTTCTTCTTCAGAACTGGAAATATATAGCGCTCTCTTTCGCGAGTTTAGAGATGCCTTTGCTTGGTCATATGACGAAATGCCAGGTATTGACTCTAGCATAGTTGAACATGAAATTAAAATGTATCCAGATGTCAAACCGGTACGACAACGGCTACGATAGGTGCACCCCAAGAAAGTCGTTTCCATCAAGGCAGAAGTTGAAAAACTCCTCCATACTGGTTTTATTTACCCCATTCCTCTGACTGATTGGGTATCGAATATTATTCCTGTGATGAAAAAACAAGGAACGATTAGAGTGTGCGTTGATTACAGGGATGTAAATCAAGCTTGTCCAAAAGACAACTACTCTACACCCTTTATTGACCAGATAATTGATGAATGCGCCAGATACGAAATCTTTTCATTTATGGAAGGATTTTCCAGGTATAATCAAATAAATATCCGCCCACAGGACTAGTCAAAGACTGCATTCATTTGTTTGTGGGGCACATTCGCATATCATAAGCTACACTTTGGTTTAAAGAATGCATGGGAAACTTTTTCAGAGAGCAATGAACTATGCTTTCCATGACATCAAGAACACCGTTCAACCATATCTCGACGATCTTCGAGCTCATTCACGAAAGCAGACCGATCATCCGCAACATTTGAGAGTGATATTTCTACATTGCCGACACTACAAGATACGACTCAATCCTCACAAATGTGTGTTTTGCGAGCAGGATACTTCTGGCCAACAATGTTCAAAAATTGCATAACCGTAGTTAGAAGTTGCCATACTTGCCAAATTTTCAATAGCAAAACCAAAAGACCACCCGCACCGCTGCAACCAGTAGTTGCTGTTGGGCCATTCGCTAAATGGTGCATATATTTCATGACATGTAACCCCACCTCGGCCGGGGGGCATGGGTATATCATAGTCACGGTAGACCATTTTAACAAATGGACCGAGGCGATGCCTACATTAAACAACAACGACGAAATGGCTACCCTTTTCTTTTTTAATCACGTAGTCTCCAGATTCGGCGTTCCACAAGCCATAGTCACAGATCACGGATTGCATTTTCGCAATCACATGATGGTTGAGTTTGCTTTCAAATTAGGACTTTCTCACGACAACTCTACTCCGTACTATCCGCAAGCTAACAGATAGGTTGAGGCGATCAACAAGGTCCTAAAGCGCATGCTGCAAAGAATGATCGGAGTCCATAAATGGGATTGGCACCTGATCCTGTACTCAGCCTTGTGGGCATACTAGACATTGGTAAGAAATGCGACCCGGTTTACGCAGTTCGACAAAAATGTCAAACCTCACGTCTTATCAAAAGGTGACTTGGTCTTACTTTACGACCATAAATCCGACAAGTTGGGAGCAGGGAAATTCAAATTATTATGGATGGGTCCTTATATTGTTAAACGTGTATTAGCAAAAGGATCCTACGAGTTGATGGACTATGATGGGAGTCCACTGGCGCAACCTCGCAATGGGTTGTACCTCAAGCATTACTATGCTTAATTCCATGTAGTAGTCCTCATGCTTTTGTTACATTTTTGTTTTCGCTAAGAGCAATTATTTTGGTTAGGTAATCCACTTTTTGCATTCATTGTAGATGTCAAACCTATTGGAATCATTCGTTGGATATGCCGATGGAGTGAGTCGTAGTTCACGGAACCTGTCTTCTGCGGCATGGGCCATTTTCGATCCCAACGACAAGTTAGTAAGTTTCAGAGGGGTATGTATTGGTCGGGAAACGAAAAATATCGTTGAATACAGAGCATTGATAGAACTCCTCTCTGATGCCATCACACCTGGCATATGCCGACTTGTCATCAGGCTAGACTCACAACTCGTCATTCTACAACTCACCGACATCTATTCTGTACGGAATCCAGCTATCTATCGCATGTTCCTAAGAGTCAGAATTTTGGAAAGACAGTTCGATTTCATTCAGTATCAACATATTTCCAGAAGTTTAAACACATTGATAGATTCATTGGCAAATAATGTGTTAGATAGACATTTGCGACATTTATAAAAAGAAGCATCACATCAATATATGCAGCATGATAATGTAACTTAACCAAAATAAAGCTCCGAAAATAAAAAATATATACATAACTTTTTATAGTTTATACATAATGTTCTGTAACCAAGACAAAATTGGTCAAATGACCCAAAACTCAATATGATAGGGGGCACCCTAGTCTAATGATGCTAGTGATAACAAGTCATCGCCTGTGCAATCATGCATAAAAGCCTAGTCCATTGACTCGACACTCCAGTCGTATGTCGCTGCAACCGTAGAGGCAGCTCGTCGGTCCTCACATCCAGGATACCAAGGGTAAGACCCTCGATCTGGTCCTGTAGTGCTAAAAGAGTCTCGACCACGTCAAGGTCGTGAAGGATGACCCTCCCCACAGCCTCTCCTGCAGGAGCGGCCGTTGGGTCTCTGCGGCGTACTACCGGTCGAACTGGTCCAATATCTGCATGAGCACATGAGTTTTGATTAGTCTTGGTCAAGAAAATGTAAGAACATTATAAAGAACAATGAACAGAGATATGGTCAGAGGACTTACCCATAGCACCCCACTACTCGCCAGCTAGTAGCACCAAATCCGGTTCACCCCGGAAATCCATGCCAACATATGGAAAATTGACATAGACCATCTCCTGACGATCGAACTACTCGAAGAAAGTATCAGAAAAAGAAATTTGAGGTTGGCCAGCATGCTGAGACATGAGGTCAACCATCTCTGCATCCGTGGTTCAGTCGATGGAGGTAGGCTAAGTGAGATGTTCTACGGCTGCATCAGTGGGATTCTCTCTAAAGCGAAAGCAGTCAAAATAGAACCATAGTTGAAGTTCTTGGATCTTTCACTTTTCACCTTGGTCAGTTGTTCTTTCATCACAGAGAGTACGACATCACACTAGTTGAACACCTTCGGTTCAAGGAATTCCAAAGCATACTGCATGTAAGACCTGTTAGCTATGTGAAGAGCAGAATTACCAGCCAGTCTAGAAAAAGTGAACAGAATGGTCCGCAAGGGACGGTTAGTGACATCTCAGATATTGATCTTGCCATCTGTACTTGGCTGAGATCCCTCTCTGTAGTGCCGGCGAATATACTCCCTCACGGACTCACCCCCACAGGTAGAGCCCGACAGTCAAGGGGATTGATTTGCCCCTAATCGTGAACACCTAGTTGATAGGATCCCAGGCATTGAGAAAATATTGCAACAAGTTGATTTGTTGCCTCATGCTATAGATACAGAAAAACTTCAACCAGCCACAGTTCCGCAATGCAGCTATTGTGCCTGGGCCATGTAAAACAATAGTGTCCTCTTCTTCATGCTCGCATTCTCACCATGTAACAACCATTTTGCTCTGATGAATCACTGAAAAAAAAACAAGAGAAGAGTCAGGATCTTCATTTGGTAAAAAAACAGGAAAAAATCTATGAGAAAACTGTGCAAAAAGTTTCCTCCTTGCGCCCATCGCACCCCAGTAAGTGTACTGGGAGTGATGTATACTAACTAGTCAGTGAGAAGACTAGTATGCATTGCACCTTTCGATTAAGGAAGGGTGCGATGGTGCCAGGGTGAGTTGTTCAAACCCTAGAGACTCAGCAGAGAAAGGAAATAGGCTCAGAATTCAAAAAGAAAAGAATGCAATTGAAGAGCACAAGTTTAGCTCCTACCTGGTCCAAACGACATCAGGAATCGTCCACAGAATCTCCCGGAATCAGCTGGTAAAAATTGGGGGGGCAAGCACCTCCAGAGCTCCAACAAACCAAGTTCAAATGAAATGGTAAAATGAGAGGTAAAAGTCACTTTTAATTTACCATTCACATAATTCAAGTAAAATATTAGTGTTCTTAACTCATTTATCAAGCATATGTTTTCATTTCTAATCGGTTTGATGAAGCAAATGAACATGTAGTACAATCTTTGAAAGAACAAAATGCTAATGCTGAATCAAGGACTCAATGACCATTATCACGAGCATTTTTAGTGCATAGTTCAAGCTCATTAAAAAATAAACATAAGTCATGAGCAAATGTTTCCCCCAAATTTTAAGCTCATTAAAAAATGAACCGATAAATAACCATTGTGAATGCCTTATTGCCAGCGTTTGAGCCTTGGTCGTGTTCCCATCATCACCTCCACTCTTTTTTTAGCCGATCATTCACCTCCATATGATTGTTAACCCCTTCGAGGAACATCTGCAAAGAGTGATTCTATTAGCCATCCTTGTGACACTGCCGTGATTGGAAAATTCCAAACTTTACCTGGAATCAGCTGCCATCCAAAATCATCACTCGTTCCTTGAAAACGAGTCTCCTTTAAGCTCTTTTCAACTGACTCATAAAATATGAAAAGATTGCCGAGCGATTAGCCTCTCCGGCTTGTTAAAGTCATCGAAAGTGCTATCCCTCCTCTAGATTTTAATCTTTTTGGACCTGAGGGATTATTACATAAGAAGATCGAGTGCTTGTCTTGTTCGGCTCGTTAAAACTATCGAAAATTCATCCCTTTCGTATTATTTTATGATTTTTTGGACTTAAGGGATTATATGACGAAAAATAATCTTTGGAGTCTCCTTTTCGTCCCTTTCAGACTCTCTAAAATTGAAAAGGACCGAGTTATCTTTATCGTTAAACTCGTTAAAACCTAATAGCGACAAACTCATCCAAATGGACGAGAACGAGTTTC
>APFE031446201.1:7673-80204 GCA_000404065.3 Pinus taeda | reverse complement strand
AACAGGAACGCAACAAATTACAGAGATAACCATATACACAAATATGCAGCGGAAATAATACTTCATTTCATTAATGGAAAATACTGAATATGCTTACAACCAGAAATAGAAATAAACCAGCTAGGGCGATGGTAGCTTATCTCTGAGAAGAGATGTGTGGCTACATGCCTCTGAACTGACTTACAATGAGGCTCGAAGGCCTATTTATTGTTGAGAAACAATGGAAAACCCTTAACATTCCAAAACCTAACCCTAGAAGATGAAACGCCAAACTGTGGGCCCTGTTTCGGTAAATTGGTACATCAACTTCCCGAGGTCGTAACTTTGGCATACGATCTCTGTTTGACACGTACAATAGCTCATTAGAAAAATCTATCCGAGCACTACCACTTTGGGAGGCAACATCGGTCCATGGACCCATGTTGCCCCAGATTTCCCAAAAAACATTGTTTAGGGCCTCAAAACGGCTTCAGAAGTTTAGGACCCAAAAAACTGCTAAAAATAGTAAACTGTGCTACAATTAAGGAAGCTGAAAATGCTGAGAAAAATAATGGTGGGGGTCCAGGTGGACTTGGCAGGCGGCCACCAAGATCCATCTGGATCAGGGACCTTTGTTATATAGTTATTTCTTCCTTACCATGATTCTTCTATCCACCACATGAATACTAGTTGTATTTGTAAGTAGCCCTATATGAACTTATCCAAATATTATTCAAGAAATCAAATCATACCTTAGGAGATGGCTCTTCATCATGACATCTTTCTATAGGTATCAGCATCCTACGTACATATTGACACATCTCCCAAAGATATCATTGTCAAGGGTCTTCATCTTTTTCCATCACAGTCTTCATATCTTTCCGAGAGATTTCCTAGTCAAGTCTTCATGATCTTTTTGATGTTGATTGCTTTCATCAGGGTTGCATATCTCACAGATCTCTTCCTTCCTCACAAATTCCATTCCCATGAGCTTTCAATTAGAGTTTCTTCATTGTATTCAACTTCCTCCTACTTCACATATTATGTTGATTTCATCTAGTGTGACTTTTATGCCTTCCTGCATCCTTTCAGAGGAGGATATCTTGTTTCTCTTTATCATTCTTCTTAAGCTAGAAGTAATGATCCATGTTACCTGCAACCATACGACATGACATTATGAATTTAATACAAGCATACATACCTTATTTCATATTTAGGTCATGTAGGCTTCCTTCAGCAGTTTTCTTCATTGACGTGTCTTCAACCCCTTGATCTGCTTCTTATGTCACCATAACATCGTCTATGAATTCCACAAGTTGAAGTTCTTGATGAAACACTTGCTTCTCCTCTAGATTAGTGAACCCTTAAATGAGGATTCTATCATAGAATCTTGAGGATGTTTATATATCCCCATCTGGAAAACGTTTCCTTTTTGACTTGATGTATGATGAGCCTTGTCCTCGATGATTTCTTCCTTTCCTGTAATGTCCATTGAGATGCTCAAGAGCTATATCCTACATGTTTGTCTGCCATGGATTTGTCCTTTATGATTCCCATGGTGATGTCACAAGCTCTTGTTTCTAATGCTTCCATGATGCCAAGATTCATCTTATTATCATTGTCATATCTTATAACAGAAGCTTATGATAGGACCCTTTTGTGAGGGATATTATCTCAATCATAGCAGAGATCTGTTACTCCTTATTTCCTTAGTCCTTTTATTTGGCTTCCTTCACCTATCTGGTGTTATGAGATTCCATAATATTTCCATATTTTTAGCTATACTATTATGTCTTGTTTGAGGACCAAACTTCCCTTTCCTTTCTACGTGTGATTGAGTTCTTTTGACCTTAAATATTTTTTCCATCAACTTGTCTTTCTCTATTTATCATAGAGACCATAAGTTGTCGAAATGAGGTGACTTTCTTATCCCATGGGTATTTGTTACCTTGATTGTATGCATTATATATCAGTGATGGTTATCTTCCTTTCTAGATCTTGTAGATGGGACCTTATGAATATATCTTACATCATTTGATATCCTTTACTTTCATGTAGATCAGATTCCATGTGACTTTCTTCACTACTCCTCTAGAGACTGAGTTTATCATATACATCTATGTGATGTCTCCTTTCTTGCTACATAGGAATGAGAGGACCTTAAGAGTTTCCTCCCATGAATTTAAAGGAGAAGTTTTTCGTTGGTATGTTCACTTGACTTCTTTTATCTATGAGGATTATGAAAATCTTCCTTATTCTATGCAAGAAATATTAATGACCCATCCAACCTATAATTTCCTTGCAATCGTGAAGTCATTTTACCAAATTGATTAATAAAAACACTTAATTGAGATGTGAAGATGAAATATTGACCTTGATCATGTTGGAAGTGGTTGAAGCAGATGTATTGATGCTTCCTTCGGATGGGATCCTTGATGTACTGATAGGAAGATTGCCTTATTTTCCTTCAAGCTACCTTGACTTATACATCTGATAAATTTTTGTTATACTTGGGCTACATAAGTGGACTTATGGAACCTTGTAGTATGAAACATTAATGATTTTAGATGATAAATATTGTAGTATGAATCTTTAATATGTCATTGACCGAAACTATGGGAGGCACCAAAATTGTTTCCATGTACCAGAGTTTTGAATGCTTCATCTTTTGATTGTTGTTCTCCAAAACCCTTATTGTTGTAGACTGTTGTTTTAGACTTCTTCTTTGATCTAGGGTTTGATCAAGATGATTCTTGAATGTAGATCTTGGTATCATTTAGCTTGCTTCAATGCCCTGCTTGAAACTTGATCCTTGAATGTTTCATTTCTTCCCTTCCTTTGACTTCTGAACCTTAGCTCTGATACCATGTTGAAGAATCTTAGGGAAAGTGCAGTTAATGAGATTCTTCTTAGCATGATAACTATTTGTGAGGTGTTTCAACTTATTATTCTTATTCAATCTTCAATTTTTATTATTAGAGTGTGTCTTCTTTAGTTCATCAAATATCTACCAAAACAAAGAGACAAGAACACAAGATATTTGGCTTTCTGCCAGGGCCAAAACCTCTCCCTCTTGGAGAGGAAAACCCACACAAAATTATTCTTATAGAGGTTCCAATTGATGAATACCAAGACCATGACCCCTGACCCATTAGGCCACTCCAAGACCAAGACACCAATCATCTTCTTTGTTACTTTTGAGATCATCTTCATTACTGTTGCTCCACCGAAGTCATGCATTACAGAGATCTTAACACCTTGATGTACCTTCATCGAGAATATTTTTGCACTTTTACTGAGATCGGTGCTACTCCTTCATTGAGACCTTCACCATGACATCATACTGAGATATGTATATACATGTGACTATTGCACCAAGGCTTTCATCTTTATTAGGATGATGAATGTTATCATGATCACAATGATGTCAAGGAAATGACTGTGTCTAGGATATATAATACACCGATATTCTTCCCCTAACATGAATGTCGATATTATGACTATATCTTCTTTTGCAGTGTGATCTTCTTTGATATTGTAGCTTTGTTTGACTTGCACCAAGGTCTACTCAACTATGTTGAGATTGCATTACAGTGACCCTTTAACTAGGCTAAGACTGCAGAAAGGTATGCAAGGAGATCACTTTAATTGTCACCGAGATTTCAGAGGTATGCCAAAGTTATGTCCTCATCTAAAGTTGTAGAGGCTTATGTGAAGTTTTGTGATCCTATGGTGACTCTAGCTAAGTATATATAGTTGTTTTTCTAATGTATGCAAGCTGACATGAACCAATGAACCGTTGTGACTTCATTTTTTAGCCTACTTGACATCTATATATGCTTTGAGGACGGCATGATTGTCTTTCACATAGTTTTGCTCTTTGACGTATTCTTGTGCTTGTATTGGAGGGTTACTTGACATTTCTAAAGACTCATATATATTTTTCTCATGCTCAAGAAGAGATCTTTAATTATGAAAATTTCTAAAGACATCAAGAAGAATTCTTTGATCTATTAATGACACTTCTTGCTCATGAAACCCATGATGCAAGGAATACAATAAATATATTTTTTACATAAGAACATAATTACAATGTCATGAAGACTGAACCTAGTTACACTTTCTTCAACAATGGGGAATGAGCACTCTTGCACCACACATCATGGAAATATTCAACAACATCATTCAGTAAGGATTACAAAGAGACTGGACAGCTACCCTAGCAATACCCATTTTTAAAAGTGGAGACATTAATAATCCTTCCAACTATAGAATCATTATGATCAATTCTTTGTTTGCAAATATTTTCGATAACATGGTAAAAAATAGAATCAGTAAGTTGGCAGAAATAAAAGAAAAGATGGAAAAAGGACAAGCGGGGTTTAGGCCGAAGGATTCTACAATGGATCATGGTATCACACTAAGACACATTATTGGAAAAGTTTGGCGGAATAAAGATAAGTATTTTTCTACTTTTTTTACTTCAAAAAGTCATTTGACACAATCCCTATAGATAAGTTGTGACATAGAATTGAAGAACTTGAAATTCCTTTGCATTATAGAGCCACTACCCATAGGCTCTATGAAGAAGTGAAATTCAAAATTAGAACTTCAACAACCATTTCAAACATCTTTAGAAGTGACATTGGATTCAAGCAAGGTTTCATATTATCCCCTACTCTTTTTGGTTTATATATTGATAAACTAGAAGGGTGGCTAAATTTTCAAGGTGGAGATGGTGTTCGATTGGGGGAGTTTGTGATAAAGATTCTTTTATATGTTGATTACCTAGTATGGATTGATAAATTGGCCCATGGATTGCAGATGCACTTATATGCCCTTGAGCAGTTTTGTTAAGCAGTGGGGATGCAAGTCAATACTAGCAATACCAAAGTAATGATTTTCTCTTATAAAAGGAAGCAGAGCCAACATACATTCTTCTTTGAAGGAAAAAATCTTGAAGAAGTAAATGAGTACAAGTACCTTGGGATTGATTTCAACAACAAGCTTAATTGGAAGGACTGCAAAAAGAAGAGAATTTAAGGAGGGTGGAAAGAATTATATGCTCTTAAAAAAAAAAAACAAAGAGATAGAGTTATGGGATTGGAAAATGATTAAAGTGCTATTTGGACTCCTATTTTTTCCAGTGATATTATATGGGTGTGAATTGTGGGCTAGCAGCACCCCCGTCAAAATGGAAACAAATTGAGAAAATCAAAAAATGCTTGATCATGAGCAAGTTCAAAATAAAAAGTGTGATTCTTTATGAGATAATGTTGAATTAAATAGGAGCAACTCCCATCGAAGAAATTTATATGTTGTGTCTCATAAGATATTTAAAAATAATTGAGCAAATGGGTATAGGTAGATGGCCTAATGTTATCTTAATTGAAGGCACGAGTGAAAGAAAGAAAACATGGATGAGACAAAACTACACATGGAAGAAACATGGGATATCTACCTCAATTCTTATCCCACGAATAGAAAGGATCTCATGAATTTTCTTGTGGAGAAGTTTCATAAACACATATCTGGAAAAGAGTTGGGTAGAAAGAAGAAGTACTATGTTGAGGAATTCAACTCCACTTGTGATCTCCAACAAAAGGAGTACATTGGAGCTAGCATTATGTGGAGGGAAAAGTTTATTATTGCACAATTAATAATTAACTTGCATCAACTTCAGTGTGAAAGGGGACTGTGGAAAAAAACCTAAAGAAGCTTAGGAAGAATGGGTGTGTAGATTTTGCAGGTCTAGGGCAGTGGAATTGAAAAAACATTTCATTTTGGAATGTGATGCTTTCAGAGACATCAGTGATAGTTATGGGAATATGTTAGCATTGGTTCCTTGGCATTGTATTTTCAACGAGGAGATTGTTAGAAGGTTGGGGTAGCTCATCATTAATTTGAATAAGAAGAGGATTGAATTGCAAAAGGAAAAAAGTAAGGAGATTGGTAGTACCATAGACTATATTTAGTCTTGTGGACTTCAAAATATCATTTCATTTCATTTATTTTATGGTGATCAATAATGAGTGGCACAGCTGGTATTAGCACTTGTTTTGGATCATTCTATGGAGTTTGAGATCGATGAAGGGTGTCTCTTTTATAAAGCTGAGATTTTTAGAGAGTGCATTGGTGTTCAAACCCAAAGAACTTCCAAGAGCTAAGGATAGTTGAAGACAAGGCAAGTGCAGTCATTGTGATTAGGCTTGGAAGGGAAAATTTGAGGATTACATGGTTGATGAAGATTTCCTAAATATTTGTGAATCAAAAAAGTAATTGACAAAAAATCCACATATAACTTGGAGTTGGCTTGTGCCCATGAATTTTTTTGAGTTGGTGCTTAATTGAGGAGGTTAAATCCTACAAAGTTGTTGAGTTGGTTCTCATTTAGGAGATTGGTGTCTCTTGCGGGTTGGTGCCCACGAATTCATTGAGTTGGTGCTCAAGTGGGGGATCAATGTCTCCTATAAGTTGGTGCCTACAAAATTTTCAGTTGGAGCTAATAAACTTGATTGAACTCTTTATATTAAGAGAAAAAATCTTCCAGATATAAATATTCTATGTTCATGTGTTCAATCTTGGATGATTAATGTAGTTATTTTTTAATTAAAATTGGATAATTAATGAAATATTGATTCACCCCCCCAGTATTTCCAACTATTGGTATCAGATTTAGTACCTTCAGTCACATCCTAACATCTGAAAGGAAGATCCTCGAAGAACTTATGGAAAGGTCAAGAAGGAAAGCCTCCAAACCCTTTAAAGAAATCTCCTCCTTGGTCATGAATTCAAAATTCAAGCAAGTTGGAAAAGCTCCCTCGTTTCATGGAACAAACTGTGTCATGGAGCTCAATAATGCAGTTCTAATTATTGGATCTAGCATATGATTTCTTAGATTTAGTTTTTACATGATACATAGCCTCAAAACCCCCATCAATTGACGCAGCTACAAAAGAGTCAAGGAAAAACAACAGGGAAAAAGTTAAGGAAATAACTTCTCTGATAAAAAGAAAATAAGAAAAGGGTATTATAATAATAATTGACGAAAAGATATAACTTCAATACCATAAGCAGAGTCGTTGCTGCCAGCAGGCATCCATAGCCTCGGCAGGGTTGCTTTTTAACCCATATGAGCCAGAATACTCAATTTATAACTACAGAGTTTCAGTCATGTTCTACAGAAGAGATCAGTGTGCTGGCGTGGTAACCAGATAACCACACTACCATTCACTCGGATGTAGCAAAAGTGATCAGGTCGGCTCATGATGAGACCTCATGTGTTCCAAGGATAATTTGGCTATCTAATGGATCATAACCCTGGTGTGGTGGCCATAATGGGAATGTCACTTTGTTACAGCCTTATGAACATGGTAGGTTGGCTCGTAATGAGACCCCCTATCCTCCATCTGCGAACAAAATTTTGGTGTTATTACACATTTTTATGATAAAAATAGGGAGGCTCAATACTCCTTAAGAGCAGGGATGGCGGAAAAAGTTGAACATGTCAATAGAAAAATATACCCATAATCTTATTTATTATAGATAGAGAAGATTATAACCATGTATGGTGGAACCAGCATAGTATTAAGATAATCAATCAATATCATGTTCAATAGAAAACAATGCAGTAAAGTAATATATAAATAAGTGTGTTCTTTTGAAAATAAACTATCATCAAGGAGTTGTCCTGTTAAAGATCATAACATAAATGATATTAACTTGCTTCAATAGAATCCATAATTCTTGTCCTCATAAAAATAGTGTACTTCATGCCACGAAAGGGAATCAATAAAATGTGGTTGAGATGAACTAGGAATAATCCCACAAGAGAAAGGAAGGGTTGCTCTCAAAAATACTCCCAAAGTGTTGCTTTTTTGAAGGAACAGCAAAAACACTCAAAAAGAAAGTGGTGTTTTGTGTAGGGAACATCAAAGAAAATGCATACCAAAAAAAGCAAAAATACACACAAAAAAGCGTGAAAATGCAAATGTCGTTCCTTTGGAAAAGAGAACAGCAAAAACTAAAAGTGTCGTTCCTTTAGAAAAAGAACAAAAAATGCAAGTGTCGTTCCATTTCGAAAAGGAACAGCAAAATGTAAAAGTGCAAAAGTGTTGTTCCATTTCAAAAAGGAACAGCAAAACGTGAAAATGCATAAGTGTTGTTCCATTTCAAAAAGGAACAGCAAAACGTGAAAATGCATAAGTGTTGTTCCATTTCGAAAAGGAACAGCAAAACGTGAAAGTGCAAAAGTGTTGTTCCATTTCGAAAAGGAACAGCAAAACGTGAAAATGCATAAGTGTTGTTCCATTTTGAAAAGGAACAGCAAAACGTGAAAGTGCAAAAGTGCTGTTCCATTTCGAAAAGGAACAGCAAAACGTGAAAATGCATAAGTGTTGTTCCATTTCGAAAAGGAACAGCAAAACGTGAAAGTGCAGAAGTGTTGTTCCATTTCGAAAAGGAACAGCAGCTGTTCCATTTCAAAAAGGAACAGCAGTTGTTCCATTTCGAAAAGGAACAGCAAAATGTGAAAGTGCAAAAGTGTTGTTATTTCGAAAAGGAACAGCAGCTGTTCCATTTCGAAAAGGAACAGCAAAATGTGAAAGTGCAAAAGTGTTGTTCCATTTCGAAAAGGAACAGTAGCTGTTCCATTTCGAAAAGGAACAGCAAAATGTGAAAGTGCAAAAGTGTTGTTCCATTTCGAAAAGGAACAGCAGATGTTCCATTTCGAAAAGGAACAGCAAAATGTGAAAGTGCAAAAGTTTTGTTCCATTTCGAAAAGGAACAGCAACACGTGAAAGTGCGAAAGTGCTGTTCCATTTCGAAAAGGAACAGCAACACGTGAAAGTGCGAAAGTGTTGTTCCATTTCGAAAAGGAACAGCAAAACGTGAAAGTACAAAAGTGTTGTTCCATTTCGAAAAGGAACAGCAACTGTTCCATTTCGAAAAGGAATAGCAGTTGTTCCATTTCGAAAAGGAACAACAAAATGTGAAAGCGCAAAAGTGATGTTCCATTTCGAAAAGGAACAGCAGTTGTTCCATTTCGAAAAGGAACAGCAAAATGAACCGTGAAAAAGGAACAGCAAAATGAATGGCTGAACCAAAAAGTGCTATTTCTTTAGAAAATAAATAGCAAAACGAAAATGATGTCCCTTTGAAAAAGGAACAGCAGGAACGAAAAAAATGCACACAAATGTTGTCCCTTCAGAAAAGGAACAGCAAAATACACAACCATAAAATGCAAACACGCAAAGAATGAATTAGTTGTTCACTGCATTGATGCTGAGGATGAGTTGCACTTTGAATGAAGCAACACATGAAACACAAAATATAAGAGAAATTAGAAAAGAAACAAAAAAAGCAATATGTAAATAAATAAATTGAGTTACAACAGCTATGATGTTATGTCAAAAAAATGATATATTCGAAAAATGTTTTGGCAGCAAAGACATGACATGAATCTTCAAATGGAAATCAATTCTTCATTTGTTTATTATGAATCCGTGGGGTAATGAGTTGGATGAGACTCCCTTTGTTTCATAATTTCTTTCAAAAATCACTCGTCCATAAATTGACCTTCTTTATTTTCCCAAAGACCTGCAAAAAAACGAGTGTCTACCTGCAATAAAACATTAAATCATGGAGAAAGAGAGGTGATCGGGCTCCCCCAATCCAAAAATTATGCAAAAAAACTAACAATTAGTTACTCTGTAGAACAAATCCACGGAGAAAATAACAGAGTAAAATTTATTTGTCACCTGCGGGAGAGCAGTGGCCAATCATGCTAACCTGCAGTGTTTTAATCACAACTTCTTTGTTTTTCGTCCAAATTGAGTGATTCCAAAGCCAAATGAGAGCTAATTCAAAGGTTCATCTCCAGTAGAAACAGGTTTTAAATATTCAATGACATGATATGTCAATTTTAGTTAGAACAACCTGCATAACAGAGTCATTTTCGATTACCCAGTTTAGACCAACAGTTGATATTTCAAGCATAAATTTTTCGTTTGATGTCAGATTCGAGTGATTCAAATTGGAAATGAAATTATATTCATTTATTTATTTCCAATAGAAATAGGTTTTGAAGGGAAGAAGAATTGATAGGTCAAATACTGTAAGGAACAACTGGAAAGACATAGTTTTAAGGGTGCTGATTTACGATAGATAGACAGTATTTTGATCATAACTTCCCCATACGATATCCAAAATCAGTGATTCCAATTGTATTGTAAACTAGATTCATAGGGGAATCTACCGTAGAAACAGGTTTTAAAATTTATTCATTTAGGCCTCCAAAAACTGACTTTCCCAACTCTGTTCCGGAGCTGCCCACTAGACACCCTGTCAATGTTTTGTTTCTAACTTTTTCGTTTCAAATCAAAATTGAATGATTCAAATTGGGTTAGAAAGTAGACATAAAGGGCTACCTAGGGTAGAAACAGGTTTTAAAAATTCATTCATTTAGGCCTTCAAAAACTGATTGTCTCAACTCTGTTCGTGAGCTGCCCACTAGACACCATGTCAATGTTTTATTTCTAAATTTTTCGTTTCAAATCCAAATTGAATGATTCAAATTGGGTTAGAAATTAGACATCAAGGGCTACCTAGGATAGAAACAGGTTTTAAAAATATTCACTTTTGGTCCCTCAAAACATGACTGTCCCGACTGTTTTTGCAGAAATTCCATCAAGCCCGCAAGCCAAAAAATGATATTCAAGAATTTTTTTTATATTGATGATAAAAATGAATATAAGTGTTTGTAGAATTTTTATTTTTATTATAAATCATCTACATACACAAATGAATTAAAAAAATTATCACCGATGTTGATTTGCATAGCATGTTGCAACAAAAAACAACTAGGTTTACATGGAAAAACAAAATGCATTTATTTATTCCCTTATTTATTTTATTTTCTACATTAACCTATTTTGATTTGAAAAATGAATGTGGCTACGTATATGAGTACTTCCAGTAGAGCCATTTTTGAAATAAGGCTCCATGTATGCACATACCCAAATTTGAAAAATGCATCTTAATAAATATTAGGGTATGAGAAGCCAACTTCCCTTGAAAAAATGGTATCAAAAATTGTTGAAGCGTAGAGTGATGTTGCAAGCAAATGATGGAGTGAAACCAATCTTCAATGTATCCTTTACTTTTTTGATTTCACATAGCCATCATATCATGGGGTTCTTGAGCTTTTAAAATAGCTTTTTGATGCATAGTAAAAGAAACCTCATTTTCTTCCATAGCTTCTACAGTTTTTGCATTTGAAACATTCTGAATCTCATTGTAATTTTTCTCTAATAACACATGTGAGATAGAATGGGTGGTAAGGGTGGGTAAATTTGGCAGTTCAACATTGTAAGCATGTTGTACTGGTTTATTGTGGCGAGGGTGTGGAATTAGTTGAGCAAGGAATTGTGTATGGAATGGAGCATTTTGATGATGTGGTTGATTGGGTTGTGTGAATGAATATGATATGCAAGCAGGATGTTGTGGAAGAGCTGGTGGAGAATATGGACAATGTGCTTGTGCTACAAGATGAGGGAGAGTAGTCATCCAATCATAAGGTAAACCATGCCAAGCTTGTAAAGAAAATTGCTGGTGGTTATATTGAGATTGACATGGCTGCCCTAACACATTAGTATTCCATACTGGATTATGCAAGTAAGAAAGTGGAGAGGAAGTGTTTTGAACCATACCTGTAGGCCATGATTTCCATGGTTTTGACCTTGTTGCAGCTTTCTTACCTCTTTGATATGCCACTTCCAAATTAGATAAGGAAGAACAACCATCTATGATATGCTCCTTTCGGTAATGAGTGAAAAACACTTCATCAATTTCTTCATTTTTATGAACCTGCAAAACATCCAATTTTTCATTTAGAGAGCTAATAAAATCAACTTTAAAATTTTCAAATAAAACATTGATTTCAGCTCTTATGTCTCCTATTCTTGTAGCAGATTTGGAAAAGAAAAAACATCTCTAGGATTATTACCAGCCTTGGAGATTCCTCTTGAATACCTTATGCACAACTCACAAACATCATCATATGATAACTGAAAAACATCACCTTTTCCTATCAGATTTAAGAGTTCTAAAAATTTATTTTTGATTCCTTTAAGAATGAGTGTTTTAAGATCTCTTTCTCCAAATGCTTATATTTTGAATTTTGAAGGTTGTATTGAAATCGATCTACATAGTCCTCTAAAATTTCATCTTCCTCTTGTATCATACCAAAAATATCTTCATTGGATTTGCAATAGTCTTGGTACTTCTTCAAGAATATGTTCTTCATGTCCTCCCATGATTGGATGCAATTCCCACCTAGGCTCATGAACCATCGGAGAGCTGCTCCTTTTAGAGTAAGAGGAAACCTTTCAATCTTTGATCATTAGTACAATAATCATATCCTCTACAAAGTATTTCGAACTCAAATAAGAATGTATCTGGATCTTCGTTTGCTAAACCATGAAAATTTGGTAAAAATGGGGGAATTATGTGCATTTGTGTCACTCCTCCTAGATCTTTGATAGGAAATTCAAAAGTAGAAATGTGAGCCATTTCTTACCATAGTATAAGATGTTCTTCATGTGTTTCTTCGAGGCTCCTTCTTCAAAAGTTCCTGTCAATCGGTTAGTGAAATGGGTGGTGCTTACATCACCACTTGCGTGAGATCATGTGATTCATTTTTTAAAAATTTCTATCTTTTTCCTAATCATTCACACAAAAATTCAAACATCTATTTCTACCCTAGGTTCTTTAACAATTTTGTTGGAAAGCGGGTGGGGGAGCAGGGCTTTTACATGCTCCATACGTAGGTTCTTACCTTCCATTTTTAATACCCAATTCTTTCCTAACAGGCCCTCATCAAATGCACACTACTCTTTAAAAATGGCTACACTCTCCCCGGCGATGGCGCCAAAATGTGGAGCGATAAAAAGGTGACTTTGTAACTCCTAATTACCTCACATTAATTGTCAACCCAGGGACGACTTTTTATTTCAAGAGTGTACTCAGTCTGAGGTGGCTATTTACTCAAGAGTAATGTTTTGCAGTATAGTGCTTAAAATCCAAAAGTAAATGAAAGTTGGAAACAAAATCTAATTGGAATAGCAAGAAACTAAAATGTTCTAAACTAAATCATTCACTCAAACAACCATCAATCGAGGATACAGTAGCAATAACTCATTCCTCTAGAAATTGATGCAATTAAAATCAAACTGGAACGAGACAATCAATCTGGGAACGAGGAAGTAATAACCAATGTTCTCTACAGTTGACAGTCCTGCTTTAAAGCAATTAAAAGGAAATCAAAATTGAACTGAAGCTGATATTGAAAGTAAACTAGGAAAACTCTTTAAAACCAAACTCTTGCAATTAATCGACAGAAATGAACAACAAAGTAAATGGACAACAAACTGGAATTAAAGGAATCGAATAACCAATTCTATTGAACAACAATCTGTAATGAATATCAATCAAACGGAACAACAAATGGAATGAAACCATAATTGAAATAGAACATCGAAGCTTTATATTTGAAATGAGCAGCATAACAATATACCTTGAGAAGGATAATAATCTCTGTTATGATGGAAATAACAGCCACATGATTCAATCTCAACTCATGCAATAAAACAATTTCATAAAATATTATAACAGCTCGCTGCAAAAACATGAAACTGTAAGGCAATACGATTCAAAGAAATAGGAACTAAATCAAACCATCACACGACGGAAATTGGAAAGATATAATACAATAGCAGCAGCATAATCCACCAGTGGTTGGGCCCTTAGCCGCCAGTGGACGCTGCTAGGCTACTTCAGATGAGAAGAATGAGCAGCAACTCCCAAATCATATATTAATCATCAAATTGTGAAATCATTACAACAGCAAAAGCTTGAAAATTACAACATGCAACAATCCCTTCTTCTTCCTATCCTATCATGAATAATCCATCATCATTCTTGAATCTCTAAGTCTGAATCCTCAATTCTCCATCATTCAAATCTCCAAAGTCATCCTGAAGTCCCCCCATCTCTGATCTCTGTTTTCATTTAAATAGAGAGATCAGAGAGAAGTTATAATAAATATAAGTAGAACATGATTTGTATTACAAAATTAGATTGTTTCCAACCAATTTATCAATAAGAAGATATATTTCCATTCATCTCTCAACAAGAGCAAGACGAATTTGTCTTTGCAGCTGAGATTTGGAAAACGGCCACAACAGCAAATCTAAGACAATCATGCTCAAATAACCCTGCATGTCTCTCATTACAAGTTGAATTTGGGAAAACTGTTCTTTAATAAAGTTAACTGGGTCCGTTCTGGACAAAACCCATGTTCCAGATTTTTCAGATTCTTCTTCATTTGCTCAGAATCTCAACCGCAAAATTGTCACTCCTTATTCCAGCACATTTCTGAGTTGCCACTTTTAATGATCAAATCTTCAATCTGGAAATTATCTTGGAGGCTAAAAATGGTGAATAATGTTATAACCAATTTATTAAAACTATCATGGATAAAATCATGCATAATCATCAATTTATTAGAAATAAAAGAAGATAAATAATATTCATCCATAAGAGCATAAATCATTTATAAAATGGATTTAAATGATAAATTATAACAAATGATATAAGAGAGAAGAGTAAAAATGGATGAAATAAGTGTTACAAAGTGGTCATATTCACGGCCCAACACTCTCTAGGGGAAAATAAACTAGAATGGAACCCTAACTGAAGTTCTTGAGGTTTCCATTTTTACATTTTGTTAGTTGTCCTTTCATGTTCATAACCATTGCCTTGTACCATTTAAATACCATGGATTCCAAACATTCCATGATAGTTTGCATCTGTGCCTGTGTGCCCAACTGAAGAGATGCACTGCCACACAACTTGCTGACAATAAAATATATGGTCTTCAAGGGAAGAATCCTAATGGTTTTAATGTCAATCTTACCATCCTTGAGTTTTGCATTCCCACAAAAACATCGTAGGTACACATCAATAATGTCTCCTCTTATTCTCTGCCCAAATAAATAAATATAGGCTCCTCTACGAGAAAGCCCAGTCAAGAAGTAGATGTCATCGGCATCAATGGTAACATGATGATCTCCAATCACAAAGAATTGTTCTTGGATATTCCAGGTCCTTACCAACAATGTCATCAGATCTACCTGAGCTTGAAATGAGCCAATATTTCAAAAGGCCATAGGTTCTCAAAGGCTACAAGGTAGCTGGATCTACTAAAGCTGCTAAATCAATGGCTTCATGTTCTCTCTCCCTACATTCCATTTTGGAATAATCAATAGACTTGAAATAACATTAAAAAGGATTTAGAGTCAGTATTGAAGTCATTCACACATTTTTTGGGGTTCATTTTCTTTTCTTTTCTTTTTTAAACTCTCGACGCCCGCGTTGTTAGTCTTTTACAAACAGGGTGCAACTGCTCAGATTTCTGGGAATATTTCTGCATAGAACACATTTTCTGCGTGTAAAAAATTATCGGCTTGTGTGAACCCAATGGACATGGTCCACACAGTGTCGAGGATGCATTCTTTGAAAAAATATCTCCCCAAAAAATAAGTTGTAAGCCTAAAATCAAAATCTGAAGGGATGAAAAGATAGACTGTGAGGACATCTCTTACCTGGAGGAAATGGTTCACGATTTTTTCCACCGGTTGGTTCGGAATCAGTCTTGAATTTCGGTGGTAAAAAGGACTTTTTCTCTACTCTCAAATGGTAAAAAATGAATTACTTTTTCAACTTTTATAAGTTTTTGAGTGATTAAAATATTATTTTTTGTGTTTGAGACCTTTAAAAATGGAAATTTTATGTTTTTACCCTAATATTGGGAATTTATGATGATTTATTGAGTTTAAATGTGTATAATAGCTTACAATGTAAAAAAAAAATCATTTTGAATATCAACATAATTTTATCACTTTTCATGGTCTTAAAAATTACAAAAAGTGAAACCCTAGAGTCGTCTTTTGAGCCCTTTTCAGACTCTTAAAATATGAAAAGATTATCGAGTACTTGATTGTTTGAACTCATAAAATTAAATGAACAACCTTCCACTCAGTACAAGTTTACCCCTTTTATGGACTAAGCTAGGGCTGTTTACGAAAAAGGTATATGTTGTTCAGACATGGTCAATAAAGTTCTCACTTGTATTATTTTATCCTTTTTTCAGACCTGAGAGACTAAACGTATGAAAAAGAACACGATGGAGTTTACTTATGTTTTTATTCTGAAACCCTAAAAGTGAAAAATGTCGAGCTTTACTTTCTCCGAGCTCGTTAAAATTTTACGATAAAATTCCTTTTTTGTGTATTTTTCAAAACTCTTAAAAGAAAATGACATTGAGTTACCCATTTACTAGACTTGTAAAAATTAAACAATATAGGACTCATTAAGCATAATGAGACCAAACCATTCCTTCTTAGCGTTTGTTAAACTTGTAAGTACTTCGCATCTGTATCTGACGAAATCGTCTTTGGAACACCATGCAGTCTAATCACATCCTTGATGAATACCTATGCCACATCACTAGCTAAGAATGTAGACTTCACTAGAATGAAGTGTGTAACCTTTGTTAATATGTCTACAATGAATGTAATGGAATCATGTTGTTTCATTGTCTTTGGAAACCTCTGATGAAATCCATGGAAATGACCTCCCATTTCCACTTTGGAATCGTGATCAGTTGTAGCAGTCCACCTGGATGTTTACACTCTGATTTCACTCATTGACAGTCGAAACACCTCACCAAAAACTCTGCTACATCCCTCTTCAAATTATGGCAATAATAATACCTCTTCGCCATTGTTAGTGTCTTCTGATAACCTGGGCGACCTAAATAAGGTTTCTCATGAAATTCCCTCAAGATCACCTTGTTGGGTTCACTGTTATCTGATACATATATCCTGTCTTGGAGCCTTACCAATCCATCTGCTATGAGACAATAATCCATACCCTATGCACTTGTGCCTGTACCTATAATTGTGCCACTACATGTGCCTGTCCCTGCACCTGTACCTATACCTATAATATCACCTGTACTTGTACCAACACTCTATTGCAACCTATGCACAATCTCCATATACTTGACATCCTTCTGACTTGCCTGCAAGATCCTATCATATAAGTCCATCCCATAGGAGTTCATAGCTACCAAAAGATGTACTTGATCTCAAAATCAAACTCATTGATCATAGCCAGGCATCTAGCCTCCCTGGCATTCATATTTTTCTAGTCAAATAAATACCTCAACCCAATATGATCACTCATCAATACAAACCTCCTACCAAGAAGATAGTTCCTCCACATCTTCAATGCATGTATGATCACTAGTAACTCAAGATCATGCATGGGATAGTTCTGCTCATGCTTGTTTAGTTTGCGTGACTCATAGCATACCACCTATCCATCCCGCATAAGGACTCCACCAAGTCCTCTCTTACAAGCATCTGTGCACACTACAAACTCTTTGCTTGGATCCTAAATCTACGAGAATTTCTTGATGAACCTCCTGTAATAGCCCGCCAAACCCATGAAATATCACACCTCATCCACACTCTTAGGAGCTACTCACTCCATAATGACCCTTATCTTTTCTGGATCTACTGTAATGCTCTCCTTGGAGAAAAAATGTCCCAAGTAGTGTACCTCACTATGAAAGAAACTACACTTGATGAGCTTACCATACAATTGATGTTCTCTAAACAACCTTAACACTGCTCCTAAATGATCAACATGCTCTTTCTCATTTTTAGAATATACTAGTATATCATCAATGAATAGAATAACAAACTTATCCAAATATGGATGCAACACACTATTCATCAAGCACATTAATGTAGCTGGATCATTACTTAAGCCAAATGGAACAACAACAAACTCATAATGCCCATACCTGGTCTTGAATGCAGTCTTGCAAATGTCCTCCTCTTTGATGCGTACTTGATGGTATCCAGATCTCAAGTCAATCTTCAAGAACACTACTGCTCCTTTCAGCTGATCAAACAATTCATCAATCCTTGACAAAGGGTACTTGTTCTTGATAGTTAATTTGTTCAAATTCTTGTAATCAATGCATAATTTGAGAGTACCATCTTCCTTCCTCACAAACAAGACTGATGCACCCTAAGGTGACACACTTGGCCTAATGTATCCTTATCCAACATTTCCTTTAACTGCAACTTTAACTCAACCAACTCAGGCGTGCTCATCTTGTAAGGTGCTTTTGATGCTGGAGCTACCCCTGGCACTAACTCAATCGAAAAGTCTACCTCCCTATGAGGTGGAAAATTTGTAATGTTCGTAGGGAATAAATCCTAAAACTACTGTAAACCTAGGTACTTGTTCAACACATTTGCATCCTCAACCTCCTTACCCTTATCACTAGAAATTAGTACTACAAATAACATACACCCTTTCCCACTGCTACAATTTTCTTGCATAACTATCTCCATCCTAGCTGATGTGGCTTTCTTCTTACCCTGTAAGACTCTTGGTTCCCCATTGTCATCAACACACTCAATAGCTCTGTCATAGTAGTCTACCTTGGTTCTATGAAGATACAACCAATCCATGCCCAACAACATAATGTATGATCCCAATGGTAATACATTCAAATGTGATGTTGTAGGCATGCCATTCAAATCAAATGTGTAAACTCTTACCCAATGATGAAATCACTTCTTTGTACCTGTAGCCAACTGCACTAACCAAGACTCTGTGTGCAATTCCTTACTCAAACCACACTTATCCACCAAGTTAGGACTAACATAGCTATAATTAGATCCAAGGTCAATCAAAATAGAAATAACTTGATCACAAAGCTTATTGTCCATCTCAATGATAGATTCTTGGTGTTCTTCCTACATTTTGTCCACTGCTGCATAGATAAGTGGAATACTTTGACCAACATCCCCAAAATTCCGTGCCTCCTATGAACTATATATCTTAGGCCTACCACCTTGATGCTACAGAAAATCTCTCCTAAGGTGTTCCTCACCACATGTCCAATACTCTAACCGATCAGTTCACTCACCTCTATGTTGTTGCCGCTATGATCCATGTCCCTATCTAGCTACATTAAACTTCTTTTGTGGTGCCATATTTTCTTTCCCATCTACATTCTAAGGTCTTTTCCTCTTAGGTTTCCATTTACCTCTGCCTTTGTCTTTTCCCTTCCATCCACACTAAGATTCATTCTTACGCTTTGACTTCTCATAGCAATGCTTCAAATTCCAAATGACTTCCTCAAGTGACCAAGGCTCGTGATACTCAATCTGATCTCTAAATGCTGATGGAAAACCATTGACAAATCTCTGAACTTTATCCTGTAAGATATGGTACATACCTCAATAGCTCCAAAGACTTGGTCGTGTACTCTTCATCTTTCATTTATCCCATCTTTAGCTCTTAGAATTCTTTAGCCTTACTATCATAGTATCTTTTTGACAAGTATTTCTTCCTTAAAAGCCTCTTGAATTCCTGCCAACTAAAGTCATCTGTCTTGATGTCTCTGACCCACTTAACATCTTCCCACTAGATGTATGCTTTACCTTTCAAGTTGAAGATATTTATTTTGGCCTTCATGTTATTTGTGTACTCATGAAACTCAAAGAATTTTTTCATCCCAAGTATCCAAGCCTCTGCATTTTCCGGCTTCTTCACATGTCCATCAAAATTATGTGGTTTTTCTTTCTTGAATTCGTTCAGTGAGTATCCCCTATCATTCCTCCTATAGGGATGATAGTGATGATGATAATGTTGTCTGTCAGAACCAAAACTAGAATAGTACATGTACTCATCGCCCCTCCTATCCAAAGTGTCCATCAACCTACCATCTCTCACTCTGTCAAATCTATCCAACCCATGTCTACCAGGAGACCTACTTCCATATGCCCTATTAGTTCCATCCTCATGTCCATGGCTAATCTGAAGTGGCATTTATCTTTGTAAGTATGAAAAAATCAAAAGTATAGAATTAACCTCTGATTTCTTCTCTTGTGAATATATGATCCAGTCATTATCTTCCTTACAACTCCTTATCTCTTCCTTCAATCTGCTTAGTGTAACTACCAAATTAGAAGGATTTCCAACACCAGATTGCTCTTCGGATTCATAGGGAGAAAGGAGAAAATTTACATTGACGGGAAACAATTATGGCTAGAGTTACATGATGATTGATAATAATCTTCTTTTTGTTTTTCTCATCATTCATTATTATGTTGAAGAATGAATAAAAATAATGGGCCTTCCAGATAGGAACAACCAGGGTCAAACCAAAAATGAAGAGAAGTTCGACCTTTAGATGTAGTTAAATGATGCAATACCCAGGAGTTCTCATACCTAGATCCAATGGTTTCCCAGTGGCATCCTGGTGGCACAAACTACATGAATATTAAGAAGTTGATTACTTCCATAAAGCTGATTATGTAAACTGCCTATTGAATAGATCAATGGTGGTTATCCAACCTGACATCACATCTTCTCCATCCCATAAACAGCGAAAGGTGCTCCTATAAATGGTTTATGGTTTTTGTCAGTGACATATACATGACGACAAGGATGGGACCCACATACAAATTTTCTTATCATCTAGCCTACCATGAACATGTGTTGTCTCCACTTTTGATGTGGACACCACTTCATCTGTAGCTTGAATACATTTCCTTCAAATCGCCAGAGCTCATAGTTTGTTTTTAAGTTCAAAAACTCAAATCATTTCATGGGTTTTTATAAATGAGTGAGGGCTTCCTTTTCTAAAAGAATCATTTATTTTCAAAAATTTATTTTTCATAATATATGTAATATATTTCCTTGTAAAGAAATGTATTACCATAATCAGCAATGAGAATTGATCACAGAACAATCTGGGTGGAGACTGACCCTGGTTTTGCAGCTGTCACACCATGGACACCCTCAGGATCGATCCCTCGTCAATGCAAACTGAACAGGCGGAGGGTGAAATTGTGATAGTTTCCCCATGCGTCTCTAGCATATCCTCTCTGCCTTACAGAGACTTATATTTCAAGGTAAACAACTCGATGATCCTCTTCCCCTCTCTTCTTACAACATAAAAAATAATAGCTCTTTAGTGTTTTCCCTTCGTTTGAGAGGTGGCGTTGCAGGTCAATCTTTTTCTACTCCTCCCTTCTCCTACAAAGCTACAGTTTACTCTGAGATTCCCATTTCCCCCGAGACTCCCAAACCCAAGCCTTTTCTGGTTGATAAGTTAGAGGAGTTTCCCTCTGTTGAGATCTCCCACACTAGCCTTGCAGATGACATTCAAAAATTTGCTGAAAGGGCCATCATTTTCAAATTCAATGGGCTTTGGCCACACTCTAAAGATCTCTATGACTGGATCCATGACAACTGGACTCACCATTACAAGGTCTGCTTCTGCTCAAAAGGATATTTTATAGTTCTATTCGACAATCCAAAGCACTATGAACAGGCCTTAGAAGAAGGTCCTTGGTTTATGGGTACAACAGGACTCTTATTAACTCCATTGTTCCCAGATTTTGACCCAGCATCTGCAGTCATCACCAAAGTGCCTATCTGGATCAGACTTCCAAACTTTCCAGCTCACTTGTAGCATTTAACAGTCTAGAGGATCATAGGCAACACCTTGGGCCGCTTTTTAATGGGAGATTCCTGGCGGGAATACCAAGGTCTCTACACATATGCTAGAATATGTGTGGAGCTAGATCTAAGCAAGGGAATGCCAGATCAAATCAATCTCAAGATCAATGAATTTTTTTGAACCCAGAACCTGGATTATGAAAACACTGCCTTCCGTTGCCACCACTGTCACCTAACAGGGCACCTGCATAATTCTTGCCCATCGCTGACTGCAAAATTGAAAAAGGGAAACTTTGCAAAGACCAAACCCAAGCGTTGGACCCCTTGTTCTCCACCGCCAGCAGTGAGCTCTGATTCCTCAAGCTCAGAAGATGAGGAGAGCGATGCAAAACCAGAACAGGTGCCTCAGACGATGGATCCGTCCACTGATACTCCTGCGAACACCACTGTCACAACAATCTCCCAGAAACGCGTCCATGAGACCTCCTCTTCTGAATCAGATAAGGAGATCCCCCTGTTGGAGAATTCCAGTCTTCAAGTTGTGTTAGCTCATACTCCCCAGGATGGTTGGATAAAAGTTAATAAAAAGAAAGGGAAAAAACATCGTGTTGAGAATTCTGCCCCTGTGGTGTAGAAGTCAGTTTTTTGCTCTCAAGTTATTTGCTGTAGCTCTGTGAATGGTTCACTCCTTCTCCAGGACCAAGGTTGATAGTTTCATCATTTCCGGTCGGCTGGTTTCTTGTATCTCTTGATTGTACTATATTTTACTCAATAGAAATAGTTTAATTTTACTGAGAAAAATATATATATATATATTGCCTTGTAATTCAAAACTCTTTTAAAAAAGAAAAGTAAGAAAGGGAGAAACAATTTTATAAGAAGCATAAATAAAATACTACAAATTAAACATGGTTTAGAATTCAATTCTCATTCTCATTACTGGCATTGTAAGCAGAAAATCTTTCTGAAATCTAAAAAATACATTGTAGTTTGATTCTAGCTTTGGGTAATTGCAGTGATGTTTCCTTTCTCTTGTTTTCATTTTTCATGATTGTGTTTCATTTGTTGGCGTGAGTATAATGAAGTTGTTGGATTCTTTTATTTAGTAGATTTAGTAATGTTTTTTTCTCAGCTAAAAGTACCTGCAAATCTAATTTAAATAAGCCTTAAAGGGCACTCCATCATGCTGTGAATTCACCCATGATTCTTTCCCTTCCATTATTCTTTCTGCAAAATTTATATTCAGAATCTTAATTTCCTAGGTATGAACTATGTCATCTTTATTTTCTTTAAAGCATTCCTTTAATCCCAGATCCTACAACCCTCAAATTTTCTCTGGCCATTCTATTTTGGAAAGCTAGGGTTTCAAAATTAGAAGTTTTGGTTGCAAGCCCTTATGGCATGTGTCTCCAGCCACTGATTTCAAAGATTTCTATCAATCTTAAGATGTCTCAGGCATTGGTTCCTCTACATCTAGGAGTTATCTTTGAGAGTTACAACACCCTCCATCCACTGGCATGTTTCCCAAAGAAAAACCCAATCAAAGTGACCCATTTGGGGCAACAAGTGAGATTTTTCTCATCCACATTTTTAGCTAAGAAGCCTACCTTTCAACACTTGGATCAATACCCTTTCATTTTCAGTGGTTTGGGATAAAAACACTCTTGGGGTCAATGCTTAGGCTGAGATCCATCTTCATGCCCCTTGTTCCTCTTTTGGATCGATTGTGTTTCTCATTGATGCCTTGGGGGATTGGTCCATTATTATGAGCAATTTCTCTCCCTTGGTTTGTTTCTTGCAATATCATAGAAACAAATGAGAGAATGTGAGTGTGTGTGTGTGTGTGTGTGTGTGTATCTCTCTCTCTCTCTCTCTATATATATATATATATAGATATCTTAAGAAAAAAAGTCTATATATTTAATATTTCATAAGATAAATCTAAATATGTTCCTTCTAGTTTTTCGACTTAATTCAATAAATTATGAGTATCCACTACCTATAACATTGAAGCACCTTACATCATAACATTACATTCATCCTTAAAACCATACAATTGGTTTCCAAAACTTTAATCATAACTAACTAACACCCTTAAAACTAAATTCTACTTTCCATGACTCCCAAGATATATGAACAAGTACTAGAATAAATTAAGAAAATAACCTCAAAAGAGAGTTAGAACATATCTACCAAGGGGATTGAATCCTTGTATTCATGCAGAGCGAGTTCCTCGTCCTCTAGCCTAAAAGCTTCCTAAGATAGCTAATATGTTTTATGATTAAAATTATTTTGTGTGTGTACACACAATTCCATATACCCATTCAAGGTGAAATGCTATTTAGGTTTTATATTTAAAACCCTTGAAAGCTTGGTGGAATGAGTAGGGTTTGTCCTTGAGTTCTTGAATTCTCCATAACTTGTAGAAATGGAGGATTAGGGCTTGATGAATAATGTAAGAAGATGATCAAAATCCCACCACATAAGTGTCCTTTAACAGATGTGATCTATTACTAAGAGTACTTAGAGTTGTCCATTGGATTCATTAAAGGAAAATGTCTAATATCTCGTAACCCTAATTAAGGCCTAAAGGGGATTGTGTGTATTATATGGGGTATTGGAGCTATTGGTTATTACACTTAGGGGTATATGGGCTCAAGATAACTAAATGACAATTTTTTGGCAATAAGCACGCCATCTTCAATATACAGGACCAACTATCGTTTCTATGTTTAAATCATAAGACATTCTTAAGGTTATATTTTACCAAATAACGAATTATCAAAGTTTAGGATATCAATGATGAATATTTGACATATTTTTATGGTCATAATCACTTTCATTGAAACAATTCAACGGGAAACCCCATGGCTAAACTTGACTTCCTAGAATAACCTTGATCGAGTATTGATAATGTGAATGGTTTTGAGGTACATATGTATCTTTTATGAAACTCCTATTTGTTTAAAATAATGTTTGAAGTAATAGAGTAGCATGAGTAATGATGAACATTGTTTGATCATCCCTTTCACATCATGATTGTAATAAAATTATATTTGATTATGAATGAATGATATTTTGCAGAAACCTATTTATGCTTTTACTTGTAGCCTCTAAAATAATGTTCTTTTATAGAGAGTGGATTGTTTCCTTTTACGCAAAAGATTTTAGATAAATTGCTGTTACATAGTGTATCGAAAGTAGGTTGATATATTATGAATAGATCATATATCTTGGAAATTATTTCGAGAGTATTCCTTCATTTATTAACTATAATATCTACTCTAGACTCAGTAGTTTGAGACTTGTACATGTTGAAAGGGGCATTGTAATTGATTTAGATCACTATAAAAACATTGATACTTTTCCCATATTGCTCCCAATGTCTAAAAATAACTTGATGTCCCTCAAATTCATATTAATATAGTTAACAAAGTAAAATAAGAGGCATAAAAGTCTCGTAATAGGTACTATTTACATGAGCCTAATTGTGATTATATGTTGCTCATATTTTTATTGTTATTTACAACTAGAGTATAGTTTATGTCTAAGACTACTATGGGCTAGCAATTGACTTCTAAAGGCCAATAATGTTATGCATGCATTATGATTAAACCCAGTTGATAATGATTTATTGTCTTAGCACTGAAGAGGACCAAATTGGAGTGACAAAGTGAGTGAAGAATTTCAAGATGTAAAAGAAATGGTGAAACAAAATTTGGAATAAAATTCTCATATCATGGATAAGGAATGAGATGAAAGGAGGAACATAGAAAATCCTCTAGATTTGGTGGAGAAAATGAGAAGCCTAAAGGAAAGACTTCAGAGTTGTAGGGTATATAATTATAGGTTCATCAGGGCCTAATAAAAACAAACACAAATGTTGTGTTGTTACAAAGTCTGTACGAGACACAAAAATGGTCTATCTAAGATGCAAAAGCATTGAAAACAAGGGCCAATTGCCAACAATGTAGAAAGGCACCATTCTAGGAAGGTCCAAATTATATCAAATATTCAAAATCATGGTACAACTGCTAGCAACACAAGGAATAGTTCATCCAAGAGAAGACATTGAGATACCAAGATAGAAACAACTAGTGAAGAATCCTCTAAAGAGAGGAAAACTACCTAGGAAATTTGTCAAGTAATAAAACCAAGTCTACTTCCCACAAGAAGTGGAAGAAGATACATTCGAATAATTACTTAACTAAAGAGTTTAAGAAGTCCAAACCACTTACTTTTGATGGTGAAATCAAGAAAAGTGAGGAAGCAAAATAATGGGTTCTCGGATTGAAGAAGTACTATTGGGTACAAAATTACTCAGGAAACATTAAAGTTGAAGTGGCTATATTCAATTTAAATGACAGGGCTTCCATATGGTGGGAATACATTAAAAATGCCAAGGAATTAATGAAAATAAGCTTACATGGAAATAATTTGAAACATATTTTGAAATAAGTAATTGTTGGAAAGGTATTATGATGGTAAGATTAGAGAGCTCCAAAATGCAAGTTGGGATAGTTCACCATGGATGACTATGTTCCATACATAAAGGATGAGGAATTGAATATGAAATTCTCTCTCAGTGGGATGCGAAAGTATTATCACGACAACATTGAGTTTGATGATCCTAGGACAATTGAGGAAACCATTTAGAAGGCTGGGTACTTTTATAAACAATAAAGTGTATACTAAAAATCCATAAGATTTGAAAGAAAAAAGATAAGACTAGATTGAATAGGAAAGGATTCAAGTCCTAGTGGTATAAGAATTTGTTGAAAATGCAACAAGATGATGGATCTTAGTGAAAAGAAGTCACCTTCACTAAGTGGGCCCGCAGGCCATTTTTGGCGCAAAGTCTATTTTTAGACATATGGATCATGGTCTATGAGTTGCAGGATGCTATTTATGGATGATTGGTCATGTTGGTAAAAATAGATGGACCTCTATTTTTAGACATATGGGCGGAGTCTATTTTTAGACTGCCAGTTAAAAAATAGAACAGTCGAATATTATTAGCTCTTAATAATATTTGGACTATAAACATTATCTTATCCTCTTGCAACACTTCAATTCGAGCTACGGATGTGGCACATGCAACTTCCAGAAGGAAATATGCTTTTCTTATGGGTTAGTTGAGCTATTGCATGATGGACTTCAGTTAGAACTCAAGTGATTGAGTTTGGTGGAGCTAATTGAGGAGTTGATGGAGTTGTGTTCAGTTTGACTTAGTTGAACTAGTTGTATTTAGTCTAACTAATAAATACACTGGTGATGAGTGGTTTGAATTAATTATTAATTAATTCACTAATTATTAACTCATAATCAACTGAAGAATACATCAGTTAACTCAGTGCATGGACAGTTCAGTGGAGACAGGTGTTAAAGGTGAGTGAAAGGGTGAGACTACTATCAGTTGTGACTATAGTTGTGCATGAGATTTGCACAATCATTGATTGAGATTGCCAATGAGGATTGCGCAGTACAAACCAAGGGAATTTGAATTTGGATCACACATTCAGTTCTATTCTCAACAGGGATTGCGCAGTGGAGGCAGGAAAACAGCGGAGGAGATTTGAACCTGTGACTTGATTCAGATCTGAGCTACTTTGTGTGTAACAGGTGGAGATAGTACTAAGTACTTGTGAGGAGTATTGTACTATGTATTGTTACATGTTCTCTATCATCATAATATACAGATAGTTGAGGGGTTTTCAGCTGTATGCTTTCCCCATTACATGTTGTGTTGATATGTGTGATTGATGTTTCAATGTGCGCATGCGATTGTTTCTTTAATTCCACAAATTGATGATCAACGTAGAGGAGGTTATGTATTATGCATGCATTCTGCAAATAGTGTATAATCAGGATAATCTCTATGAATAAGGGTCATATTATTCAAAATTTCTACAGCTCTAAGGTACAAGCAGTGGATCAACTCCTACAGAACTGTGCAACCATGCTTTCCCACCTCAAAGAGAATCACCATCAAGCTCAAAATTGCATGAAGCAATAGGCAAACCAACATCGTTCAAACCGCACATTTCAAGAAGGGGATCAGGTATTCTTGAGGCTGTAACCATATAAGTAAACATCACTCAAAGACAAGGGTTGTCAAAAATTATGTCCAAAATTCTACGACTGTATCAAATACTTCAGCGCATCAGAGAAATAGCCTACAAGCTAGCCTTGCCACCCACTGCAAAAATCCATCCTGTCTTCCATGTCTCATGCCTCAAGAAAGTGGTTGGAAACAATTGCAGAATTCAAACCAATCTACCAGAATCAGATGAAGAATGTTCAATCTAGCTCCAGCCTAAACAGGTTCTTGACACGCGAGAATGGCACCTGAGCGGCCGCACGAAAGGAATTCCTCGTCAAGTGGAAAGACACCTCTCCAGAAGATGCGACCTAGGGACCAGCGACTGTTCTTCGGCAGTTTTTGCAACTTCAGCCTTGAGGACAAGGCTATTTTCATGGGGGATGGCATGTTAGGATCCAACCCTAACCCCTTTATTTATGTAATAGGGTCGAGTCATAGTTATAGTTATTTAAAGAGTCAATAAAGCCCATATTAATAATTGTAAGTGGTTGACCCGCATTTAAAGAAGGGACCACAGTTAGTTGCAAATGGGCTATGGTATTAGATAGATGGTATTAATAAGAACCATGGTACTAACCCATGGTATTGCATGTATGAATCCTATATAAAGGATAGAGACTCCCCATTGAGGAGCGTCGTGTCTTATTTTGTAATCGAGCCCAACTCTATTGGAGGTCGGCCCCTCGAAGAGGCAAGTGAACATTCCTTTCATTTTTGAATAATAAAATACATGTCGTTATTTCTCATTGTTTTGTGTTCTGGGTATATTTCTTCGCATATTTGGTATTCTGGTATCTTCTAGCAGGTCAAGAGCATAACAAGTTTACATCAAGATGGACACAATACCCCAGCTACGAAAACAAGGCCAACATATCATTGTTTCTCCAACAAGTGATGGAAAACACATCATCACTACAACACATGATTTACAGCAATAAGGCCAAACACTATTTTGTTTTGACATGTGACAGAAACACGACATTACTTTCACAGTTTATCATGCAACACAAAATAAGACGATACATCATTGTTGCTTAACAAGTGATGGAAACCACATCATCACTTTTACATCTTAAAATGCAACAAATGATTCACAAAAACATGACCATGACAAGCTAACATATCTAGAAACCATTTTTCACTTATCATTATGAATGGGTCATCCCCATGTGGTGGTTTTGCTTGTCGAACAATTGTTTCACCTGGTTCATGCACTGACGCTTTGTCTTTAAGGCGTTGCTCTAGATGGAGCCTCCAACATGTGGCTCTTTGATGGCCACTTCTGTCACATTGACTACAATAGGTTTTCTTCCTCCATATCTGCTTAACATGTTTCTTTTCCTACTATTGAGAGGGTCTTTCACGCCTCATCCTTTTGTGTGTTACCACTCTTTTCCAACACTTAGAACATGTATGGCTATGTAATCCATAAAAGGTACATGTTTTTCGATGTCTTGATTTATGTCCATCATTAAAAACATGATTATAATTGAAATGAACATTCGAATGTCGAGAGTGGTTATACCTTTCCTTACCGTCTCTAGTGTAAGTATGGCAATGAGAGCTTGCCTCAGCTCTTTCCTTGCAATGGACACTACCATGGGATTATGGGGATGTGTTCCCATCATTCTCTTTCCTCAACGATTTCAACAATGTCTCAGAAGCATATGACACCTTAGAGCATTCTCCTTTGGTGTATCTCAAGCTTGCAAATTGAGGTCTGTGCACAACCTTGAATGGTTGAGTTATGCCTTGGTTATTAACACCAAGTTATTTTTCCTCCTCGTGCCTCATCCTGGTAAGGAGCGTCATGTTTGTCTTTGTAATTGGGATCTCCACATCTCCAATAGAAATCATACTATGTAAAGACGAAACTGAAAGGAAATCAACATCTTTTACCTCCTCTGTGTATTTGGAAAGAACTGATAAGGGCTTCTCATCATCTGTTGTTGTTGGTTCACTAGCTGTCTCGATGCATTCCCCAACTTCTTTTATAACATATCCAAGTGCTATATGACGGGGTAATTCCTCCATTTTGATGGGATTGACAATGCCTTGGCCATTAATGCCTAAGCCTTTTCCTTCATAGCCCATTTTCTTCAACAGTTCAGAGCCAATTCTTGTGGTATGATTTTCAAAATCAACGAAATCATCATCAGCAAACATACATGAATTTGGATAACTACTTTTTACCTCACATGGGTCACGTTGTAGCTTTTCCAAGGCCTCATCCTTTGCTTGCAGCTATCATAGCTGTTATCACTTAAGAAAAAATTTCTTAATTCTAAACATCAGTTTGATTCCAAAGGATTGATGTTAGTCTTGGTCTAGTCTTTCCATGGTTTGTTTTAGAGTCTAAGATCTAGAAGAGAGTCTTGTTGGTATGGTCAAATAGGGTCAACACTTTGTTCTTTCCTATCACTAGTCCCACATCACACATAAATTTCCATGTGTCAAACTTGTGTCAAGGTTTTCATGCACTATGAAACTGTCTAGGAGTTTTCATAGCCCAAAACCTAGTCTAGGAGTTTTCGTAGCGCAAAACCCAGAATTTGCACTGGTTGCGCTACGAAATCAGGGATTCATTCTGATTCGTGTTAAATTTTACCTAGCTGTCCAATCTATCATAATCCATTAGTCTTACATCATCAATTGTCAGTCCATACACCATGCCTATCACATGCGACCGCTCATTCTCATCATTAGGTTTGTTAGGTGTCTTGGTACGCTCAAGTTTCAAATTTCAAAAAAGGACCCAAGTGCTTTCAGTTATGATTATGTTTGGGTTCATGCAGGGGAAGCAAATTGATGGGAATTTAATCAAAATTCTTTGAAGTTCAAGCAAGGCAGTTTCCTTTTTTATTTCAAGCGAGGCAGTGATCGAAATTAAGATGGTGCAAGCTCTTCAATCTTCGTTTTGCAGGAATTCCATGGAGGTGTCTACAAAAAGGAAGGATCATAGGTTAGGCAGGTGTCTGAGGAATGAGCCTGAAGGCTTAGATGTTCTCCTGAAGAATAATGAAGTTGAACGAGCTTTCAAATAGGTTGGTTGTTGGAGATTTTGTGAAAAACTTCAAGGAGGCCACATGCAAGTCACTAAAGAATTTGCTTTAAATTTCACAGGATTGAATTTGAAGGTTGGAGCGCTTGAATTACCAATCTGCCCAAAGGTTATATCTGTAGTCACTGAAATTCCAAGGGGACAGGAGAGCTGGTTTAAAAATTTCAAGTTTGATATGACTCCTTGCAAGAAATTCTTGAAGCCAGAGTTAATTAATTCAGACTTAAACAAGTCAGTGCCCAGGAGCTTTGTCAAAGATTCATATGCCAATTTACTTACCTGCATATAGAGATACTTCACCTATGAGGGAAGGTATCATAAGGTGTATTCATATCACTTTAAGCTTCTGCTTCATTTCACTGGAAAGATATCTCCGGATTTTCCTTTCTGTTTGTTTCGTAGCCTATGCAAAATGTGTGACAAGGTTCAGTTGAAGAAGGAAGCCTGTGAGACCTCGTTGTTTCATCATGGCTTAGTCAAATTGATCATTTTGCATGAGCTCCAGAAAATAGATAGGGAGTGGTCCATTTTCTTGTTTATGTCTGGCTTCAAGAATGAAACTGGTCTCAGCCCTCAGGCTATGAAGATTTATTCACCAACAGTTAGTCATTGTGAAGAAACAAGATCAAGGAGATTTGTGAAATTGAAAGCTAGGAAAAAGGTAAAGGAGCCCATGAGACCACTAGTAATCCAAGGCACACCCCAACAGTAAAAAAAAAAGGAAAGGTCATGTCAAAGAGGGTGTACAAGAGAAATCCACAGGTGAAACGGTCCAAAGAAGAGTAACCAGGAGCCAGCTAGCTAGAGAAAAAGGTAAGATAGTGATTACTGAGGGAAGCCCAGTTTCAAAAGGAAGTTTGAATGATTTGCTTCAAGCTATTGGCATAAAAGAATCTCCTCTGGTTCAAGCAGACTTAATGGAAGTAAGTAAAGGCAAAACGAAACAAGCCAAAACCTCTAAAAGGCTCAAATTTGATGATCAGGCTTCTGAATTTGTTTTTAAGCCAAGAAGACCCATGACAAGGTGTTCAAAGAGATACAAGAGGCACTGCCAGATGCAAGTGAAATAGGGGAGGTAGAAAAATTTCATGAAGAACCTGTGGTTTCATCAGAAACATCATCACAAACTGCATAAAAATGACAGAGGTAAGGCAATTATCTCTCAACAAGAGGAATGTAGTTTTGAAAAGTTGAAAAAGAAACTAAAGCTAGCAAATCTTGAAATTGCCAAACTGAGAAAAACCTCAACGAAACATGCAATCAAGGAAGAAATTTTAACAAAATGGAGGCTCTGTGGGAAGATAAAACAATTTCAATACCCGAAGTGTCCAGCTGTCATGCTGAATACATTACCTGGACAATCCCTACAATAAAGAAGCAAGATACATCAGAAAGGTCAATGCAAAATTGAGAGCTGGAATCAAAATTATGAAGAGGCAAATCGAAGATCTGAAGATACAATTAAACCAACCAGAAGGCCATCCTCAGCTAAGAAAAACTACATATCAAGGCTAAATCCTAAATTTTGATGTAAATTACCTTTTGAAGTTTACCTAGAAGAATGGTATCAGTTTATTCAGTTTTGAATAGCTTCATGGCATATGGAAGAGCCATTTCAAAGGAAAGAAAGCTCAAGGAAGTTAAATTTTGGCCTTAAACTGTGTTTTTGAAATTACACAGCAGTTTCGTAGCGCGCTACGAAACTGATGTAGCTACATGTAATGATTTGATGGACCAATTTTGAGAGACAAAAGGAAATCTTTTTGAAGAGGGGCTTCTGAAAAGGATTACTTACAAGGTGTAAAAATCCAGCAAGGGAAAAACAAGTAAAGGAAGTACATCTATGAACTCTAAGCTCTATGTTATGAAAGTAGTCGTTATTTCATAGCTAGTATGGTTCATGATGCTTCAGGTAGCATTAAAGAATTTTTTGTCTTACCACATGTATATGGGCAAGGTCTACAGCATATGGAAAACAAGCTAATCCAATACTTTTTTTTGTAATTAAGAAGAACAACAGGGATAATAGACTTCGAAGATCCTTTTGGAGATCAAAAGCAGAAAAACAGGAACAACTTCCTAATTTCAAGGAACAGTCAAAGGATGAAGCATCAAGGGTCAGCAGGGAGTTTAAAGCCACCACCAAAGCTAAACTGAAGAAGGCCACTTGTTAGAGAACGAGTTTGAACTGTAATCAATGCTACTACCAACATAATGAGGAGTTACACTCCTAATTGTTTTAGGTCTCTAGAACTGCCAGTTAATAGTCAGTTACATTAAATAGTTGGTTTTAAGTGTCAATAGGTGTCAAAGTAGGAAAAATTTGAATTCCCCTCGTGCTGGAGGAGGAATCTAAGTCATTTAATGGACTCGATATAAGGGAGAAAACCTAATGTATCTAGAGTTGGAAATTTTCAAAGAAACTCTCATATTGTGCTTTGGGTAAGACTCTATTTTAAGTAATATAGTATTTGGCTTTGCTTCTTAAGAATCAGAAGGCATTAATTGTTCAGAATGTCTTGTATTTTCCTCTTCTCATTATTTATAGTGGTATGAATGTGTGATTACTTAGAAATCACTGATTGTGCTCTAACTTCCTTAATACATTTAAAAATTGTGTTGTCCTATATGTTTCCAATGTATTCTCCATGTGTTGAATTCTAGATGCCCTGACTTCCATGTAAAGCTAACATTATTGTCATACTGAAACATTTTTTACTCCATAAGCCCAATGAATATTTTCTAATTGTGTTTCAACCATTTACACTTCTTCATTTGTTTCATAGAGTTAGCCATCTTATTCATTATCAAAATATTTAATCTAGTGAGAGAGCCCTCTCAAGTTGAGGAGGCTAAGCCTCAGCCAAAAGTTGGTTTGAAATAGTTTCTTAGAGTCTTCTTGATTTGTAGCCTATCAGGGGTTGATTTTGTGATAACAGTAGTAAACTATGTTTCTCCTCTTTCTCTTCATGTAGCCGCATCTTCAATTCAGTGTTATCTGGTTGAAGATTCTGGTTGTTGTGCTTAAGTTCTTCCAGGGCCTCTTCCATGCCTCGAAACTGAAGTTGCAATTGCTCCTTTTCCTCTGTCTCTCTTTGTAAATTTTCATACATTATTTCTACCCTTTTGGAAATTTTGAGCATGGTCTTTTACATCGCTTTTTCATCCTCTGTCATTGCACATTCCAATGTTCACACTTGCAATTCACATCCACGAAAAGACCACTATAATACCACTTGATCCATGTCCAGGTGTGACAAAGGACCCTTCCAAGACCCTTTACTTTCGTGATGTGTTAAATTTCATTTTTAAAAGAACATAAATGAATACATGTGTATGTTGTAAAGAAGAGGAACATGACAATCATCATCACATGAAAACATAAGCCATTGATAATGGAGTTCTTCTAGGAGGGAATACGTCTCCAGGCCTCGGAGTTAAGATGGTGTAGGCCGCTGCATTAAGTGTTGTCAATAGCAATGATGTACATAAGAGGTGACGTTGTTGTAATTCAAGGAAAATGACCTCACGCGGGAGTGGCTCCAAGAGATGTTCTGCTATAAGAACTCAGTAAAAAAAAAGGACTCCTATCAATATGACATAAACTCATGCATGATGATCATGAGCATCCCGCCAACATGGAATAAAAGGGATCTCAATGCAAACATACATGGTGACAACATGAGTATCCCATCAACATGACGACAAAGGGATCTCAAATAAAACATGACGAATCATGACAACAAGTACATCCCACAAATGATTTTGCGTCACATCAAGTAGGAATCATGAAAACAAGTAAGAAACAAGATCCCTCATCAAACATCAAACAGCAATTTGTGCATCATAATGCATAGCAAAATAAGTACATGAACACACTGCATATACCTCACATCCAAGGGTAGTCAGAAGAAAAGGAAGTCAAACTGCTAAAGTTGGTTGTACCATCAACCTCGCTGCATCGTATCTCATGGAATGACTGCTCGCACACTAAATGCTGACACCTACACTCCACTTAGAAAAGTGGCCAAAAAATGAAATGAGAAAATGGAAAATCTGAACACACCATCATATTTGTGGCATCAAATAGTGCAAAATTGACTATCAAATTTCTGAATTTTGAGAAAGTAGAAATCTGGGCGTAATGAATCTTTTAGATTCCCCCTAGATTCCTTAAAGATTCTCTCCTCCAGTTCCTCTGCAAATCGGCTACTCAAATCAGGAAACTAACTGCGCCATTGGGTTCGTGCTGATGAGAGGTGTAAGATCGACATAAAGTTTGTCCAATTTGGACAAAGTAAAAAATTTCACCCTCTTGGAAATTTCACCCAATCATGGTTCCACCTACAAATAAATTAATTAAAGATTGTTGTCTCGATTTCTGTGCTCGCTCATGGTTCCTCCATGCTTAGGCGCACTGGGCAAATACTGGGTTTGTATGACATTCTGGGCATAGTTTCCAACAAGGTCATTGTGGCACGTTGGTAAATAAGGAAATTTGTTGAGGAGTGGTCGGGGGATCAAATCCCGCCCCTCCCAAATTAAGTTACATTAGTTTTTTTACCAAATGCGTATACTTTGTTGGGGGGTCGGGTCCGCATTGGGCGGCCCACCCGCATAACCTTCGTATTGCATGTTGATCATTGGTTGGCTCATTAATTGTGTTGTTGGCGCGTTTTTGGTGTTTGGGTGGTTCATGGTGGCGCGTTATATGAGGCCCCCCAGTGGGGGTCGGCCCACGTGGATCGGGCGGGTTCGATCCCCACCGACCACGCACTTATTCCTGACATATGGTTACGGTCTCTGGGGGCCCCCGCTCACCCCATATATAATGTTAAATGTGGGTGTTTGTTGGAAGGCTCAGCAAGGTGATGGCCACCGAGCCACATTTAACTTATAATGTTTTTTGGTGCAGTTGGGCTCGCAGGGGTCATGGCCCGTTTGCCCTTTCAATAATTAATTTTTGTAATATGGTTTTGGGGGTGGTAGGCATGGTGGCCCACCACCACATTTATAACTTTTTTTATTTTTATTTAAAAATAGGGCATTTTAAAAATTTTGTCTAACATAAGGGTTATTAGATAAAGTAAAGAGGCAACAATTTTGCCCGTTTTCAAGAGTTGGGTTTCATGTCCCGGGGTCGGTCAAATTGTAGGACACTTAAACCTGACCCACATCCAAATTTTGACCAAAACTTTGATTGGCTTGTTCTCCTTCATATGAGCTCGGATTGACGAACTGTTCACCCTGCCGCGATTAGGACGACGAGATCTACGCTCTGGTCCTAGTTCGAAAGCGTTTTGGTCATTTTGATTTTTGAACATACATAAGCCTTCTTTGTCCTATGTGTGTCCCTTGGCTCTAATATCAAATGTTGTGAAACCAGCTCGCAAAAAGATAGAAAAGGTATATCAATGCCTTAGAAATAAGCCTCTTCGAGGGGGAAACCTCCTTTACATTACACAAATGAACAATTCTTGGATGATACAAATGACAAGACCTTCTTTCTATATATTTGGGTTTAAGGGGTCATAATATAATCAGACCCGACATAACAATAATAATGTAAGGGAAAAATAATAGCAATAGTGGTCTTCTATGGGCACAATAATAATAATAATATGGGGATTACATGGCCACAACAATATAATAAAGGTGTTACACTATTAACAATGAGGGGTTACACTAGTATTATGGGGACCTAACATGCCCCTCTCCTTCAAAAAGTGTTGTCCTCAATGCTTGAGTAGTTATGGATGTGTTTGTATAAAATTCTCGTCCTCCCATGTGGAATCTTCGATGGGTAAGTTCTTCCACTTGATGAGATACTCTAAAATTGATCGATTTCATAGCTGTCGGGTTCTTGTTTCCATGAATTCTTCAGGCTCCAATATGATTTTTCTTTCCTCGTCAAGTTTTGACAATATTGTTTGAACTGGGTGCTTGTCACATATAACCTTCTTTGAGCTTGAAACATGGAAAACTGGGGGTACTCAAGAAGATGTAGGAAGCTCCAATTTGTATGCCATAGTACTAATATTTTGCAACACATTGTAAGGACCATAGTACTTTGGTGATAATTTATTATCCTTCTTAGTTTACTTGAGAGACATTTGTTTGTATGGTTGTATTCGTAAAAATACTCAATTGCCTACATAAAAAATTCTTTCTTTGCGATGTTGATTTGCTTGTTGTTTCATTCGATTCTGCACCAAAGTGGCATTATCCTTTAAAAGTTGGAGAACTTGTTGTTGATGCTTGATGTGATCTTTCACTGCTTGAATCTTTTTTTTTTTATATGTCCTTCTATCTTGAGAGTTTGAGGAGTGGTAATTTCTTCCAATGCATTACAAGATATGGTCGGATTCATTTCTTCTTTCTTTGGGGTTGGTTCCTGGCATATATCCTATTCTTTTGATGTTTCTTGATCCTTTTCTTCTTCCTCTTCATAATCTATGTAAAAAACATTTCTTCTCAACACACTTATGACCTTTAGTGTATTTGTTATCACAATTGTAACAAAGCCCTTTTGCTCTTTTTTCTTCCAATTGTTGTGGTGTCAACCCTGTAGGTTGTGGAAGGCTAGGAGAAACAATACTTCCATCTTTATAGTTGTGAGGGTAGACTTCCTTGTTGCAATAATTTTTCTTTCCACTTTTCTTGCCAACCTCAATGTCTGCTCCAATGAATCAAGTTCCCAAAGATGAACCTCATGTTGAATGTTATCCTTTAAAGTCCCTATGGAGACATCAATCCTCTGCTTCTCTGGAATATCATTTTCCCTTATATTCAATTTTTGAAAGTCCTCAATGCACTCTACCATTGAACACTTTTGTGTGAGATTTATCAATTGGCTAAAGAAGGTGTTACTCTTTGTATCCTCATAATGTGATATCATTTCTTCTGTGAAAATTGACCAGGTGACAAGTGCTTTACGAGAAAAAATCCCTTTATACCATAAAAATTGTTTTGATTCTAAATATAAAGATGCAGTATGTACCTTTTGTAACAGTTGCACCTCATGTAGATCAAAATATTTCTCCATTTGTATAATCCTATTTGCCGGATCCTTGCCATCAAACCTCCTCATCTCCCTTTTTCTTGATTTTAGGAGCTCGGTCTTGAAACGACTATAACTCTGTAATTTTGGATCTTTAACTTCTAAAATTTTAGTATATAGTATCCCTCTGAGTCCTCTTTCTAACTTCACAAGTCTGATCACAATTGGATTCCTTAAGCAATATGTATTCCCAATCTCTCGCGACGACCTAATTGTAGACTAATTCAGTAGAGTGAATTTGTATGACGGTCCACGTGTCACTATTTCAACCTTAGATTTTGAAAATTATACCCAAGCAAAATAAAGTCTTTCTTCTTTTTGTAACTTCATACTAATTTTCAATCTGATGCTCAGAGAGAAAGTAATGACTATTTTCCCAAGGTCACCTGTTTAGGATGTAATTCGGGAGTCTGCAAAAACCCTAACTTCTTCAGATCATATATACGAAACTATAGTGAGACAAGATCTGAAATATGTATCTAAGGTTCAGACCAATTTCTTCTCAAATGGGTTTTTGTTTTAGCTTCTGAAACTTCGTAGCGAAAAAGTTATAGCGAAAATTCCACGATGACCTGTTTTAGATGAAATTCTGGAGCTTGCAAAAGCCCTGATGTCTTCATATCATATCTCCGAAAATTTAGTGAGAGAAGACCTGAAATTCGGACCTAAGGTTCAACATGAATTCTTCTCAAATGGGTTTTTGTTTTAGCTTCTGAAACATCACAAAAAAATCATTATAGCGAAAATTCCACGATGGCCTGTTTGGAGCAGCGAAACCCTAGAATCCAACTGAGGAATCTAGGGGGAATCTAAAAGATTCCTTAAGCCCGAAATTTCCACTTTTGGGTCCTCTACAAATTGGCTGCTCAGATCAGGAAACTGATTGCACCATCAGGTTCGTGTCGCTGAGAGGTGTAAGATCGACATAATTTTTGTCCAATTTGGACACTGCAAAAATTTCACCCTCCTGAAATTTCACTCAATCATGGTTCTACCTGCAAATAAATTAATTAAAATTTTCTGTCTCAATTTCTATGCTCACTCCTAGTTCCTCCATGCTTGGGCGCACTGGGAAATTCTGGGTTTATATGACATTCTGGGCAGAGTTACCAACAATGTCATTGTGGCATGTTGGTAAATAAGGCAATTTGTTGAGGAGGGGTCGAGGGATTAAATCTCGCCCCTCCCAAATTATCTTACATTAGTTTTTTTACCAACTGTATATACTTTTTTGGGGCTTCGGGTCCGCATTGGGTGGCCCGCCCCCATAACCTCCGCATTGCATGTTGATCGTTGGTTGGCGCATTGATTGTGATGCTGGCGCATTTTTGGTGTTTGGGTGTTTGGGATGGCGTGTTATATGAGGCCGCCTAGTGGGGGCCAGCCCACGTGGGCTGGGTGGGTTCGATCCTCACTGGCCTCGCACTTATTCCTAGCATACGGTTATGGTCTGGGGGTGTGGTTCGGGTCCATCAGAGGTGGCCCACGCACACCCCATATATAATGTTAAATGTGGGTGTTGGTTAGAAGGCTCAACAGTGTGATGGTCGTCGAGCCACATTTAACTTATAATTTTGTTTGGTGCAGTTGGGCTGGCGAGGGTCATGGTCTGTCGGCCTTTTCAATAATTTATTTTTGCAATATTGTTTTGGGAGTGGCGGGGGTGGTGGCCCGCCACCACATTTATATTTTTTAATTTTTATTTAAAATAGGGCATTTTTGAAATTTTGTCTAACATAAGGGTTATTAGACAAATTAAAGAGGCAACGATTTTGCCCACTTTCGAGATCTAGATTTCATGCCCCGAGGTCAGTAAAATTGTAGGACACTTAAACCTGGCCCATAGCCCAATTTTTACCAAAACTTTGACTGGCTTGTTCTCCCTCATACGAGCTCGGATTGACGAACCGTTCACACTGCCTCGATTAGGATGACGAGATCTACACTTTGGTCTTGGTTCAAAAGAATTTTGGTCGCTTTGATTTTTTAGCTTAGATAAGCCCTCTTTTTCCATGTGTGCCCCTGGAGCCACTTGGATCAATGCCCAATGGAAAGAAGGCCACTATTCTGCAAGTTATCAAGATCTTGTCGGTAAGGCATTATCCCCAGTTGAAGCCAATTTTGTCACCTATCACACATTTTTGTGAAAATGTGTCAAATGATGTCAAATTATGGCCAAAAGGTGGAGCCGAAGTGCAAAAAGTCCAAAGAGAAGAGAAAATATCAGAGGCTAAAATCACGAGGAAGCCAAAATCTATAGCCTAAGCCTCGAAGCCAAGAGGAAAGTCAAAAACCAAAGGGAGGTTGAAATCTAAAGAGGAATGCCAAAATTCGCAATCCGATTACATCGGAACCCGATATCAGGAAGGCATATCGAATGTTATAATTTTGGAGGATGGTTTCCATTGGAACTTAATTTTAAATCTTTTTTTGAAAAACCTCTAATGAAAAGGGGTTCTGATTTGGGTTGGCAATCGGTCACAAAATGTTCCAAAGAATCAAGTGGACTGGAACAAGGTAGGACCTCGGAGCATATGCCATCTGAACATCAGAGTTTCGAAACTCCTTAAAAAAGGCATCTTTTGGGAAATGTCAAAATCTTGGAGGAAAAGTAAATACAAAGGACACATTTGAAAATCCAAAGACCCTAGGGACCTTATCTCTCTCCTCTGAAGAAGAAACTTGGTAGAAGATAGCTGGTTTTGAGAAGCTAACAGGGCAGATTAGGTCAGCATGATGTGGAGGGACAAGGACACATGACAGGTGGTTTCAGTGTTTTGGAGGGCCCAAAGGGAAAAATTTGGGTGACACATGTCACTACACAAGAGGCACCATGTGGATATGAGGATATCAGTATGATGTCACTTCGGAGGTCTACATTTTGGAGGAAGAGACCATCCTAACCCTATTTTAATTTGCATTCAAAAAATCTTCTAATGATAGGGCCTTCGATATATGTTGGCACTTGGTCATGAAAGCTCAAAAGAACCAAGGGTGCAAAGCTAAGGTTCAAGCACCGAGAGCTATGAGCTCATCGAAAGTGGCAGTCATCGTAACTCCAAGGTTAATTCTTAATTTGAAAACTTCTGATGAGAGGGGATTCAATATTTACTAGCACTCGGTCATGGAAAACTAAAGGGACCAAGGGCACAGGGCTGGTCAGAGCACCTAAGGTTTAAGATGGAATTTCGGAGGATGGTGGCACTGGAACTCTTTTAATTCCTTTTTGAAAATATTTCGATGAAGATGGGATTCAATGTATGCTGGAACTTGGTCACGAAGACTCAGTAGAACCAAGGGCTCGAACCAAGGCAAAGCACCTAAGCGTTATAAATCATTTCGAAGGTAAGGGCCATAAGAACTTTAATTTACATCTTATTGGGAGAACCTCCAATGGAAGGAGATCTGGCATTTGGTCACAAAGACCTAAAAGAAACAAGGGCATAGAGTTGGGGTAGAGTACCAAGAGTTGTGAGCCCATCAAAAGAGGGATTTTCTGTAACCCAAATGTTAATTCCAATTTGAAAACTTTTGATGTTGAATGGGCTCCAAAATCATGTGGCAGTTGGTCATGGCCATCCGTGGAACCAAAGTCAAAGCATGAATTACAAAGGGAGATAGGCCCCTGACAGGATCTTAAGGGATTTAGCACCCAAGAGTTGAGCCTGAGGTCATGACACTCAGTCCCTTGTGATAAACAGGAAGAGAGTCAATGGAAATGGAGCTTGAAGGCATCGGAACTTTATGATTTCAGAATGTTATTTCAAATAAATTTACGAGGATAGAAGGCTCTGATATCGCAACACTTATGCTTTAATCCTTTGGTCACAAGAAAAGTTCCCATGGTTGAGAAATGATGAAGGAACTTAAGAAAGAAGAGCCAAGGGTGATCGGAGTTATGTGTTTTCCTAACAATCTTTTATGAGAGTCTCGAGATGTGTCAGGTTTCGATAGTATAGCCTGGAGTGTATGAACATGGATGGGTCAGTAGCTATGTTATTGAGCACCGCGAATTCCATGACAGTTGATCGCTTCGAGCTCTAGAAAGTGGGGAATTCAAGCAGTTAAGGAGAGAAAGCGCTAAACATATTGGTCGGTAACTGCAGAGGAACATATGGCAGAGACGTGGCCTAATCATAGGTGATCACAGGAATTTGCATCGAAATAGCTTTTCGTGGCCATCATTCAATTTTCTCATGTTTTTTTATTTTGTAATTTCTTCATTTTAAAGAAGGAATCAAATCGGTTATAATCATTTGGGTAGCATAACCTCTGCATGTCGAGACAACTAGTCGATCAGACAGCTGGAGCATCACTGAGATATTTTGTAACTATTGTTTCAAGCTTACACTCTCCTTATAAATAGGGGGAAGAAACTCATCTTAAAGGTTCCCAAATTTTGTATTCTAGGTGTCCGAAATCTATTTTTACAGAGGTTTTGAGTTCTATTTACGGAGAAAGAGGTCCAATTTTGGTCCAAATTTCTTGTTCCATGAGTCTATTTTGTTTCTACACATTTTCGCCTATTTGGGTCGGTGGTATGTAATTCACTCCAGAAGATTAATGAAGAATTCTAGGTGATTCCAAGCATTTGTGGTATGCAATATGTGTTCTCCTCTGTATGTCATTTCATATATGTTTCTCTTCCTTTGAAATTGTATAAATAGAAGTTGTTGCATTCACTCATAAATCATGGATTTACTTATGCTATATGGTAGCAAACATTACATGTGAGATTATAGATTTACTATGTTATTTTGTAGCATAAAGTACCTGTGAAATCATAGATTTACTATGTTATGTTGCAATAAAATGTACCCATGAAATATCAAGCTAGAAACCTTAAAATGCTCTCCACAATTTCTACACTTTCATCTTCTTATTCTTTCATAATTCTGTTGCGATTCGTTGCTTAGGATTATGTGTTTATCCAGCCCTCTGCACTAAATTCTATCCTCACTTTCCCTCTCCCCATCTTTAATTCAAAAACAAAGTTTAAGATGCATTCTCTATGTTTCGGCCACCAGTCCTAAAGCATTTATTATTTGGAATGATACTAGTTCATGTGTATATTCAATCTATCTATGTGAAAGGGAATTGGACCAACCATCTAAATCACTTTTATTCATCTCTTGAGTTGCATCGAGTTATCTCTCAAGAGAGAATAATACGACCCAGGCACTGACCCTTCCCTCAACCTGAGGGTTGTCTCTAGGAGCTAAAATAGGTATGATATGGTAAGTTATTGTGTTGGTCGTACATGGTGAAATGCGGCGGGTCTCTTGTGATGTTACTGGCATTGTTTCCCAACCTCTCGAGCGTGTTCATATGAGGGTAACGTGTTGGTAGGATGAGTGAGACGCAGGCATTTGGACTTGGATTTTTATCAATCTTTATGGCGTTCACTAGATATTTCAGGTAATGTGTTTGGGTTTAGATTTATTCAAGGTGGAGTCTTTTATATATCCTCTGGTTTTGTCTTTTTCTTTGTATTTGGTGTGGTAGGAAAGGGTTTCAGAGAGCCATGCAATAGAATGATTTATACCTCTTCTAATAGCACTACGGATCTCAACCTCGAAGTGTGTTCTCTCTACCTGGTTTGGGGTCTCCTTTGTTTTCCTTCTTTATACTATGTTTTCCTATTGTGTTGTGAATTGTTTAGCACTTGGTGTTTTCAGAGTCCTTACTTTGGTGTTTTTTTCCCTACGGGTCAGGGCTGAAATGAGTGGCCTCCATAGTGGTGGTTTTTTTGCTTGTGAAGGAGAATTTTGGGTGTTGGGTGTGTTATGTATCCTTCCTCCTTAGTTTCTCTCTCACATTTCATTCTACTTCCTGTTTTGTATCCTTGACTTGTGAACATTGTGTCCTATACAGGTTTTCTATCCAAAGAGTTTGTTATTCTACTACAAGGTGTCTCTTTGATGTTTCTACCTAGGGATGATTCAGATAATTGGAATGGTTTGGATGGCTAGTGGTTTTGAGTGTGTTGGCATTGATGTCAACCAAATTATCATGGTGATTAGGAGTCCAGGAGGAATCCTATGGTAGCTGCAGGATTCTGGTAGAGAACCATCATAGTAGCAGGCTTATTGAAAAGCCATAAAATGATGACTATAGTCATTGGTAGTCTAGGGTCAAGTGGAATCCTATGGAATTTGTAGACTTCTGGTAGAGAATCACCACAGTAGCAGACTTATTGGAAAAGCCATAAAATGATGACTATGGTGAATTTGGGTTTCAGGTACTTGGCATCATATTTCAAGTTTGGATCCATATTTCAGGTTACAAATGAGCTCGAAGGCTACATCATACCATCTCCAGGAGAAACTTCTATGAATAATATTTCAAACGTCATGTGGAAATCTGGAAATGGCCATCGAACCAAAGTTTTGTATCATTGAAGTAAGGATCTTGAATTCCTTAAGAAGATACTAAATATAGGAACCTCAGAGTAGATGATTGGTTGAAGCATTAGAGCATGATATATTGGAGGTTGGAGTTTGAGCATAGATGAGGATTGATTGAAACCTCAAAGCAAAGGTCATATCGGAACCTTAGAGCAGGATACTTATCAGAACCTCGGAGTAGGCTATATCAGAGGACAAGGCCATCGACATATCGGAACCTCAGAGTAGGCTATATCGAAGGATGAGGCCATCGGAATATCAAAACCTCGAAAGTCCTTACGAATTGTAATTTCTTGGAAGCACTGACATTCAAAACGGAAAAGAAATAGAAAGGAAATTGATACAGGACAAGGGACCAAGGAGGCTCTTTCTCTCTCCTCCTAATAAACACATGGTCGCAACCGATTGGTCCTTAAGAGCTGAATTGGGAAATGACGTTAGCATGGCATGGTAGTACAATGGACATGTGACAGCTTGTTTTGGAATTTTCAGTGGCCTAATAAGGAAAATCATGGTGACACGTGTGACCACTCAGGAGGTGCCACATGGAGACAAGACAAAATCATTACGTCATCTTGGAGGTTAGCATATCAGAGGCTAAGGACCTCATAACTCCTATGAAAATGGAATTTAAAACATGTTACGATTAAAGGGGATCTGATATTAAATGGCACATGGTCGTGTGGAGACCAAGGGAACTAAGGGCTAAGAAGAGGGAGATAAACGCAATCGAGACTTTACAATTTTGTAAGGACTGTTCAATAAAAGTTATGATATGCAGGGCTCTGATATAACACTACACTAGTACACTAAGCTGACCGTCACAGGCCCAGTTTTATAAGAAATAAAATGATCATGGAGCTAAGCACCAAGGGGCTAAAGGTATCGTAACTGTGCAATTTCATAGCGTTCCTTTTATATGAGTTACGATATGTTGTGGCTTTGATGTAAAAATATAGAGAATTAAAAGGATGAATTGGTCAACAGTTAGAGATTAAATGAAAATCAACGAGGATAGTTTATGAAGTCAATGAGGTCTACAAGGAAACAAGGACAATGGTCCATAGATAAGAACTGATGAGATGAAGAAAGCCATCTTCTACTTCCACGCATGTCTTGTAGATTTAAATAAGGAACAAAGTGGCCATTCCTAAGTACTTTCAAGCTCTGCAAAGCAATTAATAAGCATGGGAAGTCATGGTAGAGTGTTTAGGTAGACTAATATTAAATTCTCAGTATGGAGGATTACACATGGAGTTAGTGAAGAACTCAGAAGCCCATCCTTATATTTAATTCCATGACAGAATTAAACCATCAGACGCAACGGCAACAGCAGGAGCCATACATAAGTACACTCAGGAAATGTGGAAACAGGCAAAAGAGACAACATTGTATACTGTACAATATAGGATCAAAACCATCAATTTCCTTCGAACAAAGGGGGGAAGAGTGAATTGTTGAAGAGCTGAGTAGCGAGAGCAGAGAGAGTGTTGTGAAATGAGCACAAGAGAAGAACTGAAAGGAGTGTAGAAAGGAGCCTATGTGAGAGAAGGCAGAAAGTTGAGGATGTGTGATTTTGAGCAGACGATATATGTTGTTGTATGAGACCAAGGGAGTTTGTGGAACAATAGAGGACCAAGAGAAGAAGTTATTTCTGCAACCAACTAAATTGGTATTTTTCCATAATTGTATATGCCTCTATTTTTAGTTTGAAAATTATATGAAAAATAGAACAGTGGCAAGAGTAGGTGATAGGCTGCATTTGGAAGAGGTTAATGCCTCTTGGAAAGTACGTGCTTGATAACCTAAGGTGGTCGGTGCCTATTGTGAGTGAGTGCTCAAAAACAAATTGATGTAATTAAGTAGGTGTTTAATTTACATCATAAATAACAACAAATTGGTGGTTTTTTTTTCCTTTGGGTTTCCACGTGAAAACACTAGTGTCAATATATGTGTGATGCCCATATGATAGATTGCATGAACATATGAATACTTAAACTTTTCTCACTTTATTTATGAATGAATTCTCTCATAAATAATAGACAATAGAGGAAATAGCTAAAAATGTATTCAGTAAAAAGTTTTAAGAATCTCATTATTACTGACTCACCCCCCCCCCCATAAATTCCTTATTCCAACAATTGGTATCAGAGCCACGTTCATTCAAGAACAGTCTAACCACTAGAATGTAGATATATAAGGAATTTGTCTAGGCAAGAGATTCAAGAAACTTACTCTAGAAAAATACCGGTCTTTGATGGGACAAACTATGCCTTTTGGAAAGTGAAGATGGAAGTGTATCTTATGTCCCTATTGTTGAAGAATCTAGGGAAATTAGAATTAATGTAATTCTTCTTAGCTTGATAAATATTTGTGAGTTGTTTTAAATTTTCTTCTTAGCATAGTCTTCACTTTTTATTATTACAGTGTGTCTCCTTAGTTCATCAAATAGCTACCAAAACAAAGAGACAAGAACACACAATGTTGGATTTCTACCAAGGCCAAAACCTCTCCCTCTTGGAGAGGAAAACCCATACAAAATTCTTCTTATAGAGATTCCCATTGATGAATACCAAGACTATGACCCTTGATCGAATTAAGTCATTCCAAGACAGAGACACCAATCCTCTTCTTGACACAGCTGAGATCATCACCATCATTGTTGCTTTACCAAGGTCTTCATTGAGATCATCATAGTTGCACCATTATCGAGATCATTATTGTACATTCACTGAGATAGTCACTGTTCATTTACTAAGATCATCACTATATATTCACTGGGATTATCATTGTATTTTTACGGAGATCATCATTGTACCAACGATCTGCATATATTGAAGTTGCACCGAGATATTTTACTTTGATTATGACTTTGTAATTGTATCTCCACCAAACATTATGCAGAGAGTATGACTGCATCCATAATATGAGACCGAGTGTGTCTCTGTAAGATCATTGAGATCCTTATCATTGTATTTTACGCCTTGACTGCGAATGTGCCTGTTATATGTTATGACTGTGTTGAGTACACCAAAATGTGATCATGTGGAGGGCAGGACACGGTGATATTCGTCATTGTAATTGTCTGATATTTCCATAAAGCTATGTGAATATATCACTTCATTGAATATATCAAGATCATGATTGTTTATTGAGATCAAGATTGTTTATCGAGACAGAGTGCTATGCACCGAGACCTTCATCTTCACATTGAAACTGAGATTGTAATCACTGTGAAGAAGTTGAGGTTATGACCCATTTTGATTGTCATCGAAGATGTAGAGACATCTTATCTCATGTAATGTGGATGCCATATGAAAACATGCATATGATTGACCTTCTTTTGCGCAGATCCATTGCAAGGTATAGTAGACTCGACTTCATAATAAGCTGACTTGAGCCAGTGAAGTGATGTGTCTTTAATGCAAGGCCAACATGACATCCTTTAATTTGTTTTGTTGGCCAACTTTATTGCATTTTCCATCGTTTTGTTTGCAGACTTCTTCTTGTGCTTTTATTGGAGGATTGTGCTTGTCTTGGAGGGCCTTTTCATATACATTTACACATAGGCTCAAGAAGAGCTCCTTATACACTACTTTGACTCTTTGACTTTCCTAGAGTTATGAATTGAGAAAGAAACTCATTCTTATTATTTACAAAAATAATATTTATTTTTCTTGACAAGTGCAAAGATCAAAATTACATTTGTAAATACCGAACCTATTTACACTTTCTTCAACACTCCTTCTTAACTAGGGAGGTATTTATAATGGTACTTGGTCATTCTCAATCTGAATAATTTCTCATAAAAAGAATCAGATTGGTAACCCATCTGTATAGCATAATAATAACCGACATTTTTTCCATAGCAAGTCTCTGATTGATAGCTCTATCTCTCATTAGATCAGAGCACAATGTTGGCGAGACCAATGATTATATACATCTTCATCGTTGTCTCTCAAGGTACATACCCACCCAGGTTTTCACTAAGTATGCCCTTCTAGGACTATTCTTCTCTTGGATTCCCAACCCTCAAATAATGTCGGTCCTCTTTCCTACTCTTATATTGGATTCCCTACACATCCTCAAAGAGCATCAGATGGTAGATGATTACCCAATCCTCAATTATTTCTTCCCAATTGAAGACAAGAATGGTGTGTCTATTATGTGTCTACATTTCCATTTATGGCCTTCACTAAGGCTTACGGTTGTTAGTCCTAGTCTAGTGCTTGACACATGAAATGGAAAAACACATCTATCACTCCCTTTTTAATCAGGGGTGACTTAATCCAAGCTCCCTCTTAATTATGGATTCTCCTTTCATCAACAACTTTTTCTTCGTGGGTACTTCAATGACTTGATCAACTTATTTTCTTGATGTCATGAAATTTAGTCGAGCTTCTTCCTTATAGGGCTTTTGGCCATCGATCACTTTCATTCTTGGTTTTTCATCTCATTTCTTTCTTCATGGAAAGTGGCCTTATTGGTACATATCTAGAACATTCTTAATCTGGCTACTTCTTTCTCATCATTCTTCTTTTAGGAGTATCCACTGCATGAATGCTAGTTGTACTTGCACTTATAATTCTTGTTTCAGTATCCCTGCATGAACTCATCCAGACATTATTCAATAAATCAAAAAATATTATTGAAATCAAATAGTATCTTTCGATATGGGTTCTTCATCATGACATCTTTTCAGTCGGTATCATCATCATGCATACTTGTTGACACATTTCCCAAACATATCTATTGTCAAGGGTCTCCAATTTTAAGACTTCCATTAAAGTCTTCATATCTTTCAGGGAGATTTCCCAGTCAACTCTTCTTGGTCTTTTGGATGTTGATTTCCTTCATCACATTTGCATAGCTCATGATCTCTTTCTCAGGGTTTTCTAATCAAAGTTCTGTAATTGTAGTCAACCACCTCATACTTTATATGAGGAAATATTATGTTGATTTCATCTAGTGTGACTTATGCCTTTCTGCATATTTTTAGAGGAGGAGATCCTTTTCTCTTGATCATGCTTCTTAAGATAGAAGTGATGATATATGTTACCTACAGCCATACGACATGACATTATAAAATTAAATACATGCATACATACCTCATTTCACCTTTAGGTCATCTACACTTCTTCAAACAGTTTTCTTGATTGAAGTGTGTTCAACCCCTTGATATGCTTCTATTATTATGTCATCATAACATTATCCATAAATTACATGAGTTGGTGTTCTTAATGAACCACTTCCTCTCTAGATTAGTGAACCCTGCGATGAGGATCCCATTAGAGAATTTTGAGGATCTTATATATCCCCAACTGGAAGATGTTTCCTTTTTGACTTGATGTATGATGAGCCTTGTCCTAGATGACTCATTCCTTTCCTTAAATTTCCACTGAGGTTCCCAAGAGCTATATCCTACATGTTTGCCTTCCATGGATTTTTTCCTTCATGATTCCAATGGTGATATCACAATCTCTTGTTTCTAATGCTTTCATGATGCCACAGTGCATCTTAATATCATGGTCATCTCTTTAACGAAATATCGAGGAGCTTATGATAATAGCGTAGTGGAGATCTACTTCTCCCTCTTTCCTTGGCCCTTTTCTTCAGCTTCCTCCATCTTTCTAGAGATATGAGCCTTTTTCTTGAATCTTATACTATTATGTCTTTTCCTTTCTACACATAATTGTGTCCTTCAAAAAAATTTCCTTCTGCCATAAATACCACAAGTTGTCGAATAAGGTAACCTTTTTCGTTCATGTATATTTGTTACCTTGATGATTATCTTCTCATCATCTTTCCTAGATCTCTCAATTGAGATCTCATGAAGATATTATTTCTTTCTTTTTATACCTTCATTTTGTGTATATTAGATCTAAGTGATGTGACCTTATATATTGCATTTTTCAGAGAATGTATCCTCTAGTATCTCATATATCTCTTTGATGCCTTCTTTCTTGGTACATGGGGATGACAGAACCTTAAGAGTTCCTTCCCATGCATTCAAAGAAGACCTTTTTCCTTGATATTTTCACTGACTTCTTTTATCTATGAGGATTATGACAATCCTCCTCATTTCATGCAAGGAACTTTGATGACCCATTCAATCCATAGATCTCCTTGTAGGCATGAATCCATTTAACCAAACTTGATTATTAAAATGAAAGATACTTACTTGACACGTGAAGATGAACTCTTTTACTTGATAACTTTGATGCTGGTTGGAGAAGATGTTTAGAGTTTCCTCTTGGATGATATTCTCTTCGATGGAAAACCTTTATTCAATAGAAAAGGTTGCTCCCTTTTGATGAGGATGATTTGTTGCTTCCCTTGGATGATATTATTATAGGGAAAGGAAATGATCCTTTATTTTATAACCTTGAAGGTGATGACAATGCTTTTTCTTCTTCAATATGCTTTGCCTTCTTTAGTAGTGTATATCAAGATTGTTGCTCGGGTTTCAACCTGTTTCAAGATGGGGTGATCTTTGATTTTGAGATCCTTTGAGTTACCTTGCTTTGTAAACACCTTGATGAGGGTCTTGGTGGTTGTAGAATCTCTTGATTTTTCTATTTTTGACATCATTTTCCATCCATTTTTCCTCTTTTCATCACTACTATCAACTACAATAAACATTAAAATAAGTATTTTGATATGGTAAGGTATTCAGATGTCTTATTTTTCATACTTGTTAATGTGCCTTATTATTTAGTTAAAGATTGTAATAGCTACATAATTAACACGAATTTGTAGTTGTTTTATGATTCCGTAGTTATCTCCATGGTTTTCCGGGTTCCAGTGCGCCAGCTAAGAAAAGAAGCACATGGGAAGATAGAAATTGATATCCTCATGGATCTCCTCCTATTTTTCTGAGCCAAATCATCAAGGGAATCGCCCAATGGTGTAGTCAAGGAAGCGGGTCAACACGTGGATGAACCGAGTAGCAAGATTTCAATTCAATCATGACCCTTTGATTTTCTTTCCAAATAGAAAATCATCGAGAAGCGTTATATTTTTCCATTATCAGTATAGCATTTAGATTAGGATTGTCTTTAAGTTTTTAAGGCATGAAAATCTCAAAATTGTTGCCCGCAAATTTTATATATGTGATTGTGAGTGAGTGAAGTGAGTGAGTGTGTGTGTGTGTGTGTGTGTGTGGTGTGTGTGTGTGTGGTGTGTGTGTGTGTGTGTGTGTGTGTGTGTGTGTGTGTGGTGTGTGGTGTGTGTGTGTGTGTGTGTGTGTGTGTGGTGTGTGTGTGTGTGTGTGTGCGCGCGCGTGTGTGTGTGTGAGCATGTGTGTGTAAATAGAAACAGGACACACGCATGCGTATATGTAATTTGTAATTGACAGTTTGAAGTTCCATGACTTTGTTCCTCTTTAATTGAAGAAGTATTTTCATTAATATCATGCACAATTAGCCATTGAGATAGAGTTATAAGCATTTTGTTTTTTGAAGGGCCCCTGCAGATAGTCAAGGTTCATTTATTTGCTTAGTATTCAGTTCAATTTATTTCTTTATTTTTCCAAAATTGCATTATCTTAGTTTAATTTCCTTGCAATTATTCGTTTACAGTTTTCCATTTGTTTTATGTTAATTTCAATTCATTTACAAGCTTTCTAAAATAAGATTGTATATATGAATCTCCTTCCATTCATAAATAGATCACATTCTTTCTGCTTTTGTTTTATTATTTCAATTAAGATTGATAATTGCAGTGTGTAGATCTTAATCTAGATTTCTTTATAAATTTTACTTTGAATAGAAGTAATTCTTGTTAGGGTAGAAGTAATTATCTTTCTATAACATTAGTTTAAATAGCTCTGTTTTTATCATTTACATAGTAACTAACAATAGTGAGTTAAAGAAGATCATGATAGCTTACCTTAATTTCCTTTCTAAGAACTGATTGTATTGTAAACCTTTAGATTTTCATTAGGAACATATGAACAAAGAAAATCATTAAAAATAAACCATCCACAATCATTATCTTAATAAACTCAAAAGGCTTCTAGCATATATAGTGCACTTTCACTTCACAAGTTTATCAACTCCAGTCGATAATTTATGTAATCAATTTAAGACAATTGAATTGACAAACATTTTGGTGTCGTTGTCAAGGAAGTGTAAATAGAAGTCTTGATTTCCTTAAAAAAAACATGATATGCATAGGGAAAGAGACTCTAGTGGTAGATTTGTAGGTTGAAGGAAGAGTTTAATTCCAACAACATCACTCACTCCACCATAACCTCATAGTGCCACACCACCCACACAAACTTGAATTCCATCCATAGCAGGCCAACATAGACTTCTGAAGACATTAAGATCCGAAATCCAACCTAAAGATTCACCAACTTCATCAACAGAAGTTGTAGTCGAAGAAGATCCTACATCCCCAACAACAGGAATAATTTTCCTATCTTCAACTGGGGAACAACTTCTAGCTCAAGAGTTGGAAGTTCCTATTGAATAAGAGGAAGAAGAAACCTACTTCAAACCATTGATAAAAGAACCAAAGGAAGTAGAGGAGATTGAAAACCCAATCTTAGAACCAGATCAGAACCATATATTAGTTCTGAAGAATCTATAATGGCTGGAGAAGAGGGAGGACATGTAATCATTTGAATGGTGACAACCTAGGATTGGAGGAAGAGGACGAGGAAGAAAAGGAAGAGGAGGTGGAAGAAATGGAGGAAGAGGAAGAGGAGAGAATATAAATCCATAACCCTTTGGATTTACAGTCCTCGATGAAAATACAAATGTCATAATGAAAAATATCTCACCCTCTATTCTTCTAAACTTTCATGGATTAAGGAGCGAATATCCTAAGACATTTCTCTTTGAATTCGAAATCTTGTGTAGATCATATAATTATCTACATGATGCTCAAAAGTTGAAATTATTCCCTACAACCCTTAACGATGTAGCATTAAAATGATTTATGGGTTTAGGAATAAACTCCATAAGAACATGGGAACAAATGAAAAATGCATTCGTAGATAAATATAAGGATTAATGTATGCCCCATAACATTAAATATGAAGTCTTTAAAATGATACAAAAAGAAGATGAAAATCTTGAAGATTTCGTTGAAAAATTGCTTACAATGTAAAAAGGGAAAAAATGAATAATCTAGATGAAGAAACTTTAAAAGCTCTCTTATTAAAATCAATTACAGATGAATGGATTGATATTTTCAATCTAATGGGTAAGGGAGACATTTCTCAGTTATCACTAGGAGAAATTTGTGAGTTGTGCATACACATTTCAAGAGGCAAAGCAAGAACTGGAAAAAATCCAAGAGATCCTCCTCTATCAAGGATTAATAAATCTGCAGTTGGGACAGTAAGTAGAGCAGAATTAGAAAATTTGTTTGATAACTTTAAAACAGATATTTTAGGGAGTCTTAGTGAACAAATTGATACCCTTAAAATACAAAACAAGAAAAAAAGTTGAAAATGTTGCATTATCCATTTTCTGTCCTAAGTGCAGAAAGAAACATGCCTTGAAAGAATGTCCTCTTGATTTAAAAAGTATAGAAACTAGTGTTATTTGTGCATAAAATCATGATACAAAATAATGTCCCTCAATGCCAGGTCTTAAAGTTGTTTATCAAGAAGAAGGAGTACCAAATCAAGTAGACCTTCTCTGTTTTATTGCTAAAAGGCCTTGGCAGAATCCACAGCCAAATACAGCTCAAGGTTATAATCCTCAACTATAAGGAAGCTCTTGAAAATTTAGAAAAAAAATCGCATTAGATGTAAAGAGGCAAATCTCTCATTAAGCCATGAAAAATGTTTTATGATGTTTACTGAGGGAATTGTTCTAGGACACCATATTTCAAGAAATGGAATTAGAGTGGACACATCTAAAGTACAAGTTATTTCTAAATTATCAATTCCAACCTGTCAAAGAGATGTTAGAAGTTTTCTTGGTTTCACTGGTTATTATAGAAGATTTATAGAAAACTTTACAAAAATTTCATCTTCACTTTTCAAGCTACTCACAAAACACTATGAATTCAATTGGGATTCTAATTGCCAAAAGGCCTTTGAGTCATTAAAAGACAAAATCTCGTACGCACCCATTCTTAGAGGACCAAATTGGAAATTACTTTTTCATATCTCAACTGATGCTTCAGATATAGCTTTAGGAGCTATACTAGGACAAAAAGACTTAACTCCATATGTTATTTATTACACTAGTAAAAAATTGACTCCAGCAAAGTTAAATTATATTGTCACAGAAAAGGATTTTTTAGTTGTTGTTCATGCCATCAATAAATTCAGACATTATATTACTGGATATGAAAATTTTGTACATACTGATCATTCTGCAATTAAATACTTAATGAATAAATCAATCACTAATGGCAGAATCACTACATGGTTATTATTGCTACAAGAGTTTAATATTACTATTCTGGTTTGACCTAGAAAACAAAACACAGTTTCTAAATTTTTATCAAGAATTCAAAATGATAACAACGATATGCCTGTAGAAGACAATTTTCCTGATGAATATATTTTTGCAGTATCTACTAAATCTCCATGGTTTGTAGATATTTCTAACTATTTGGCTATAAGAAAATTACCATCATACTTGTCTCCTCGAAAGAAAAAGAAGGTAATTCAAATTAGTGCATCTTATTCATGGATAAACAAAGAATTGTATAAAACATGTCCATATTTTATCATTCGAAGGTGTCTAAGAGAAGATAAAGTACCAGAGATATTGAAAGCTTGACATGATGAGCCATGTGGAAGACACTTCCCTGACAAAAGAACTTCTTACAAATTCCTTCTCTTAGGATACTACTGGCCTTCCCTTTTTAAGGATGCCAGAGTGTATGTTAAAAGATGTGATAGTTATCAAAGAATGGGGAAACTTGTTCCTTCTAATGAGATGCCTTTACAACCTCAAGTACTTATTGAACCTTTTTTTTAATGGGCTTTGGATTTTGTTGATCCAATCAATCCATCTACGAAAAAGAAATTACATTCTTGTTTGCACTGATTATGTTACAAAATGGGTAGAAGCTAAAGCACTTCTTTCTGCTACTGAAAATGTTGTAGTTTCATTTCTTTTTTAGGATATTTTTAATCGTTTTGGTTTTCCAAGAGAAATTGTAATAGATCAAGATACTCACTTTACATCCAAGTTGGTAGAGAAGATAATGGAGGAATACAAAATCAAACATCAAAATTCTACTCCATATCATCCTCAAGCAAATGGACAAGTGGAGTCCACCAATAAAGTCATTGAAGCAATTCTCACCAAAATTGGGCACATGCATAGAAGAGATTGGGCAAAATAACTTCCAGAACCTTTATGGGCATATCATACCACATGGAGAAATACTAAAGGGCATACTCCTTATGAGCTTGTCTATGGAAAACAAGTCATGTTTCCTATTGAGTTTTGAGTCAAAACTTTCAAGACAGCAATCAAATTGGGCCTTGATCTTTCGGAAGCAAAAAAACAAAGAATGGAGCAACTAAATGAACTTTATGAGATAAGACAAGATGTAATCCAAAGAACTAATCTATTTAAACAACAGAGATCCAGATGGCATGGAAAATATATCAAGGATAGAAAATTCCAACTAGGAGGTTGGGCATTACTGTTTGATTCAAAGTTCAAAGATTTCCAAGGGAAATTTCAAACTCACTGGCTTGGGCCTTATGAGATTGAAACAGTCTTTGACAATGGAGCCGTCAGAGTCAAAAATATTGATGAAGAAAGGATCACTTTTCTTGTGAATGGTCATCAACTGAGAATCTATCATAAGCCATTGACCAAGGAAGAATTTATCAAAAAATTGCAATATAATATTGATTTAAATTTGTTGAAGAAGGATTTTCCTTGTTATCCAACTTGATCTTCAAAAATATTTTTCTTTCTAAATTAAAAAATAAATAAATAAAAATAAAAGGAATACAAAAATGTATAAACTTGAAAACCAACAATGGTTAGCATGTTTACAGAAAATCTAAGGTGAAAATAAATTTTTGACACCTTAGATTTTCTTTACATATTTTCTAAACCCATTTTCTTTATGTCCCACTCTTTTCTTTTTTTCAAAATAAAAATAGCTACAAAATTATTGAGTTTCTACAACTTTGACATATTTCTGCAGCCAATTTGACAGAGAATTCTGATGGAATAATTGAAAGAAGTGATTGACTCCCTCCACTTCAAGGCACCTGAAGACAATACAAAGAACACAACCAAAGATTAGAAGCAATAATTCAAAGGTATGCGATCCTTTAACTTGATAATAGGGATCAAAACATTAATCGTATGAATTATATAGACATTATACTACTGAGTTCAAAATCATCATTATTAAATGTTGATAGTATCATTTCGAATCAAATCTAATCTTCCATTCACTCCTCATTGTTATAGCTACACTCCAAACCACATCCCAATTTTTATTGATCTGATCACCCAAATCATGCTCATTCATTCCCTTAACGGTTAGATTATATCGCACTTCTTCATATCCTTGCCACTCACACTCTGGTCCTCGTTACTCTGAAACCCTCATACCCTGTCAAGCAAATAGTCTTGACACGAAGCTTCTCAACCATGGGAGTTATAGTCATAACAGGGCCAGCAGGAAGAAAATTTTTGGAAGGATATCCACAGACAAAGGAATTGTTACAGCAAGCGCAGTGGCTAGAATTTGTAGAGAAATTTGACGGATTCCATAAGGAAGTAAGCAATTCCTTCACCAGAGCCTTTGATGGAGTGGAAGTCGAGATAAGGGACATAAAATTCATAGTGACAGAATCTTTTGATGCCTAAGCTACTAGATTTCCGCGAATTGCAGAAAATGTTTTGAGAACAGAGGTATTGAGAGCAAAGAATGGAAATTTTTTCTGAAGAACCCTAGGATGGATACCACCACTTTCAAGAAATGCATCCTAAGCCTGGCATTAAAAGGTAAGTGGAGAAATTTGCTTCTGATAATTCAAAAATTTGTCACTTGCGAAGGGAGGTTTGGATGCATGTTTTTCTATCATATGCGGCTGTTGATGAATTTTATTGAGGATAATGAAATAAATCTTCCTTATTTCTTGCTCAATAGTCTAAGAAAGATGTCAGGGAATGTCCAAAGAAAATTTCAGTTCATAGAAAACGCCATGTATCACCGTGATCTCATTAAAATCCTTGTTGAATTCCATCTTAAGAATGAGGGTAATAATTGGGAAAGATTTTTGGTGAGGAACCATTTTAAGGAAGATAACCAAGAACAACCAAGCAGCAGTAAGGCTAAGAGGGGAAGAAAAAGAAAAATTGTAGAACCAATAGCACAAGAACAGCCAAGCAGTAGCAAGGCTAAGAGAGGAAGAAAAACAAAAATTGTGGAACCAATAGCACAAGAACAGCCAAGCAATAGCAAGGTTAAGAGAGGAAGAAAAACAAAAACTAAAGGACCAATAGAACAAGGACAACAACAATCAAAGGAGCAGTCAGAGGATGACATTCCTCCTGTAAAAAATTTGGGGAATATGAGTAAGAAGGAGGTTAGAAGAAATAAATCTAGCCAAAAGATAGAAAGTACACCCAAAACAAAGAAACCTAAGATAGAAAGGAAGAAGCCAAAAAATCAAAAGCCTCTTGCAACAAACTTAAGAAGAAGTACCATAATCAATCCAACAACAAAAGAATGGCCTGCAAAAAGTATGGAGCATATTTACCTAGAAGCAAAGGAAGATTCAAGGGTTTCTCCACCAACTTTCATCACACCTCCTCAGATTCCAGGCCGAAAAACACCGGAAATTGGTCCAGTACAGCAGGAAATCTATGATTATATTGAATCTCTAGAGAAAAGAGGTGCAACAAAAACATCAGCTTCAAATCAAGAGGAATTCCAGTTTAGTGAACCACAAGAACCTCTAGTAATAAATGTTTTAAAACAAGAAATTTTCAAGCTGGAGACACTAAACAGGTGCATTCAGAAGGAGAATCAAACTCTAAAGGCACAGAGTGAAATCCAAGTGGCTAAGAGTGACAATCTCCTTTTACATCTAATTCTTTGGTACAAGAAGAACAAGAAGATGAAACAGAAAAACAGAGCTCTACAAAGGCAAGTCATAAACCTAAAGTACAAGATTTTCATGAAAAATCCAAGGATGGCAGTGGGTGGAAAGAAATGAAAAAATACGAAGTTGGATGTACTTGCGGAAGTTTCAAAAGAAATGCAATAATTAAACAAGAAACATCAGTTTTGTGTTTTGCATGAGGACATGCAAAGACCTCAGCATGGGGGAATGTAGAGTCTCATGAATGTTCTATTTTTGACATTATTTTCCATCCATTTTTCCTCTTTTCATCACTAATATCAACACCAATAAACAGTCAAATAAGGGATTTTGACATGGTAAGGTACTCAGATGTCTTATTTTTCATACTTGTTAATGTGCCTTATTATTTAGTTAAATATTGTAATAGCTACAGAATTAACACGAATCTACAGTTGTCTTATGATTCCGCAGCTACCTCGATGGTTTTTCGGGTTCCATTGCGCCAGCTAAGAAAAGAAGCACATGGAAAGATAGGAATTGATATCCTCATGGATCTCCTCCTATTCGTTCGAGCCAAAGCATCAAGGGAATCAACCAGTGGCACAGTCAAGGAAGCGGGTCAATGCATTGATGAACTGAGAAGTAAGAGTTCACTTCAATTACGACTCTTTGATTTGCTTTCCAAATAGAAAATCATCAAGAAGACTTATAGTTTTCCATTATCAGAATAGCACTTAGATTAGGATTGTCTTTAAGTTTTTAAGGCATTAAAATCTCAAAACTGTTGGGCACAAATGCTATAATATATATATATATATAATATATATATATATATATATATATATTATATATATATATATATATATATATATAATATATATATAGAAATAGGACACACACAGACGTATATGTTAATTTCGTAATTGACAGTTTGAAGTTCCATGACTTTGTTCCTCTTTAATTGAAGAATTATTTTCATGAGTATCATGCATAGTTAGCTATTGAGAAAGAGATATAAGCATGTTGTTTTGTGGAGGGCCCCTGCAGAGAGTCAAGGTTCATTTATTTGCTTAGTATTCAATTCAATTTGTTTCATTATTTTTCTAGAATTGCATTATCTTAGTTTCATTTCTTTGCAATTATTTGTTTACAGTTTTCCATTTCTTTTCTGTCAATTTCAATTCATTTACATGATTTCTAAAATAGGATTGTATATCTTAACTCCTTCCTTTCATAAATAGATATATTCATTTAGATCACATTATTTTTGCCTTTGTTTATTATTTCAATTAAGATTAATAATTGCAGTGTGTAGATTTTAATCTAGATTGCTTTATAAATTTGATCTTTGAATAGAATTAATTATTTTTAGGGTAGATGGAATTATATTTCTATAACATTAGTTTAGATAGCTTTGTTTTTATCGTGTACATAACTGTAACTAACAATATTCAAATAAAGAAGATCATGATAGCTTACCTTACTTTCCTTTTTAAGAACTAATTGTATTGTAAACCTTTATTTTTTCATTAGGAACATATGAACAAAGAAAATCCTTAAAAATAAACCATCCATAATCATTATCTTAATAAAATAAAAAGGCTTCTAGCATATATAGTGCACTTGCACTTCACAAGTTTACCAACTCCGTGAAAGTTCTAACTAATAAAACTCTTAGATTCTATTGATGGAGCTCTGCAAGGCTGAAGCCGGCAACCACGGAGGCCTCGGGGGCCATAATCCCTGGGATTGATGGTCGTATCTCCTGCACCTGGCTAGCCTGAACTTACCACCCCATCCCCCTTTCTCCCAGTGGTTTACATTCACCCAGTTTGCGGTCACCTTGCATCAGAGGACTCACTGGGAGGTCACAACCGGTTTAACCTACACCCCGTTACTTTGCCTCCTTGACAATTGTATCCCCCCCGATCGTGACTATCAGTTTCGATGGAGCTTGATGACTTTAAATACGAGGTGAACCCTCACCCCCACCAGACTATCTGGTCGCACCATCAAACCATGACGGGCTCTGGCCCCTTTGCTGCCACTCTACGATCGCTGATAGTCGCTCAATCCGCTCAAATTCGACCGAGTCCTTCTGAAAACCACCCCCCGCCCTCAGTTCACATTGATGATGCCCCTAGTTTGGACTGTCCCCCACCCTCTCTAGCGACCTTAAACCTGTTGTGAAATTGCCTCCAACCCTCACCCACTTTCGATGCCCCCCTGTTTCACCCTCCTCATACCTCAGCGCCCCATTATGCTCCCTCTACCTCCCATATCCACCCATCTGGACCCCCTTCCCTCACCATTCATGCCCTCTCAAGTGTTACCCTAAACCTTGGAGGTACAAACCCTAACACCCCCATCTGCTCAGGCTGCTTCAGCTCCCCGATCCCTAACCCTAAATCCACCCCGTCCACTCCCCAAACTGTTAACCAGGGCTGTCGGGGTCTTCTCAAGGATTATCTGACTGCTCTTTACTTAGACAAACCCAAGAAAGGAAGGTGCCTAAAATCTGTAGACAGGGACATCAACCTAACCCTAGGCGAGGATATAGTGATGGGCAAAGTTGCAGATACGGAAAAAAAGGTTCTGGTGGGTCGTGTAATGGGCAGGAACTACTCAGTGTATCATCTATGCCTCTTAACCTCAGAGATTTGGGGTTCCCTCCTCAAAGAATTTCCCATTATCAGGGTCCTGGCTCATGGGTGGTTTGCCCTGCGCTTCCATAGCGAAGAATACATCGACTGGATACTATCCCTCTTTTGGCACATCGAGCTCACTCTGGTACTGTTAAAAAGATGGGACCCTTTATTTAACCTATAGCAAGAATAGTACAGTACATGACCGATTTGGGTCCATTTTCCGAGCCTTCCAATGCAGTTCTAGACCCCCGTTGTGTTCAAGCGTATTGGAGATGCGTTGGGTACCTACTTAGAGCATGACCAATCTTTTGAAAAGTCAGGGATTATGGAAATGGCACGAATCTTGTTTCATCTAGATACCAAGGAGGGGTTGGAGTAAAAGATAACCCTTCACTGGAGGCAATTCTCGCGCCATCAAAACCTGGATTACGAAGGAGTTCCTTTTCAGTGCAGAAGATGCCACAAGGTCAGCCATCTATACAAGGATTTTTCGCTGCTCACTCCTATTTCTTAAGAGGTTGCAAGAGGATCGAAACATCATCTGTCTGAAGACCCAACTATGGACGAGCAACCCTCAGGTCAAGATCACTCAAAGGATGTTGATGGAGTCACTGCTTAGCAATCCAATACTCCATGGATACCACCTACAGCCCCTCCACTGACTCGATCCCGGTCTACTATGGAAGCTACTCCTACAATAGGGAGTGTAATGAAAGTGTCGACAAGCTATTGAAAGAGGTAATGCATCGTCCTTGAGGAAAATGGCTAATCACAGAGCACACACTAGAGAGGACCTACCAATACTTCCACAGACGATATACAGATTAGGAACTTCGGAGGGCAAACAGGCCCTAATATCAGCAGCATATACTTGTCTCTTTCACAGTTTATTTCTTATCTTGTAATTAGCAAAACTTTTGGCAATGTAACAGCAATCACCACTGGTGATTTTTTGAATATGTAGTTATTTATATATGTACAACACACCCAACTGGGTCTATCTATTATAGAATTTTGTAACTACAAACAGCTGACTACGATCACAGTATGTGCATATGCCTATGGGCATCTACATCATGTAATTTCAACAAAGTAATGGAAATTACGAATTTTCTCCCAGGGAAAAAGAAGTTTACCAACTCCTTAGATAATTTATGTAATCAATTCAAGACAATTAAATTGACAAAAAGTGGCCATTTGATGATGGTTGTAGAGACGCAAGTTCTTGTTGTTGTAGACTTGATCCTTCAATCTTGACAAAACCCTTCAACTTTCTTTGATGTCTTGAAGACTAATCCTTGTATCTCTCTTTGATGCCCTTCCTTTGACTTTTGAACCTTGGCTCTGATACCATGTTGAAGAATCTAGGGCAATCAGAATTAACGTGATTCTTCTTAGCTTGATAACTATTTGTGAGGTGTTTTAACTTTTCTTCTTAGCGTAGTCTTCACTTGTTATTATTACACTATGTCTTCTTAGTTCATGAAATAGCTACCAAAATAAAGAGACAACACACGATGTTGGCTTTCTACCACGGCCAAAACCTCTCCCTCTTGGAGAGGAAAACCCACACAAAATTCTTCTTATAGAGATTCACATTGATGAATACCAAGACCATGAACCTTGACCTAATTAAGCCATTCCAAGGCCGAGACACCAATCCTCTTATTGACACTACTGAGATCATCACCATCACTATTTCTTTACCAAGGTCATCATTGAGATCATCATAGTTGCACCATCATCGAGATCATTACTGTACATTCATTAAGATAGTCATTGTTCATTTACTGATATAGTCATTGTATATTCACTGATATTATCATTGTATCTTTATGGATTCTATCATTGTACCAATGAGCTCCATATACTAAAGTTACACCAAGATCTTTTACTATGATTATGACTTTGTAATTGTATCTCCATCAAACATTGTGTCGAGATTATGGTTGTGTCCATAATATGAGACAGAGTGTGCCTCAGTATAATCGTTGATATCCTTATCATTGCATTTTATGCCTTGACTATGATTGTGCCTATTATATGTTATGAATGTGTTGAGTACACCAGCACATGATCATGTGGAGGCCGAGACACTGCGATATTCATCGTTTTAATTGTCTGAGATTTCCATAAAGGTATGTGAAAATATCACTTCATTGAATATATTGAGATCACGATTGTTTATTGAGACAGAGTGTTCTACACTGAGACCTTCAGCTTTGCATCTATACCAAGACTGTAAACATTGTGAAGAAGTCAAGGTTATGAACCATTGTGATTGTCACCAAATATGGTAGAGACATCTTATCTCTTGTAATGTGGATTCCATATGAAAACATGCATGTGCCTAACCTTGTTTTGTGCAGATCCATAGCAAGGTATATATAGTATTTTCGACTTCATAATACGCTAACTTGAGCCAGTGAAGAGATGGTATTTAATGCAAGCCGAGATGACATCCTTTAATTTGTTTTTTTGGCCAACTTTAGTGCATTTTCCATTGTTTTGTTTGCAGACTTCTTCTTGTGCTTGTCTTGGAGGATTTTGCTTGTCTTGGAGGGCCTTTTAGTATACCTTTACACATAGGCTCAAGAAGATCTCCTTATACATGACTTTGACTCTTTGAATTTCCTAGACTTATGAAATGAGCAAGAAACTCATTCTTGTGATTTACAAAAATAATATTTATTTTTCTTGACAAGTACAAAGATCAAAATTACATTTGTAAATACCGAACCTAGTTACTCTTTCTTCAACACCTGGAAATAGATGTTTGGACTTCAGTGCTAGTATACTACAATGTCTCTGATATTCATCCCACTAAAGTAGATGGTAAGAAATTGTATGTAAAAGGTGTTAAAGCCAAGAATGTTATTCTCTTTGGTCTTAGTCAATAAAAAATTGTAAAGGTTATGCATTGTAAGTCTGTTAAGGATGTGCAAGTAAAGCTTAATCAGAGTCATGAAGGAAATGACAAAGTCAATCAGGTGAAACTTCAAAGATTCAGAAAGAGGTTTGACAGGTTAAGAATGAGTGAAGATGAAATCATAGGAAAATACTTCATCAGAGTTGATGAAGTAACCAATATGATTAGAGGACTTGGTGAAGAATTCAAGGAAGAGATGATTGTTCAAAAAATATTAAGATCTCTACCCATGATATTTAATGCCAAGGTCTCAGCTATTAAAGAAATAGCTAATTTAAAGGATCTCAAGTGGACCAACTGCTTGGTACTCTCACAGCATATGAGATGAGAGTAGGAAGAGAGAAGTATGAACCTATGGAAGCAATGTTCAATGTCCCAAAAAAGGCCAAGGAGAAAAGAAATCATCAAGACTGCTCTAGTTGTGAATCTGATCACGAGTTGGCTCAATTTGCCAAGAAACTGAAGCGTGACTCATGAAAATTTAAAGGGAAGTTTCCCTTTAAATGTTTTGACTGTGGAAGAGTTGGGGATTTTTCATCCAAGTTCCTTTACAAAGAAAGGGCTAAAAAGGAATATGATAAAAAAACTTGGAAATAAATCTCAGAAACATCATAACAAAATTTTCTATAAGAAAAAGGGGCTCTACTCCAAAGAGGATAGCTTAGCACCAGAGTCAAATGGCAAAAAATATTCGAAGGATGATTCAGATAAGTATTTACTTATGGATTTTGGATCAAACTCCAAGAAACGAAGTATTATTAAATCTAAAGAGGAAAAAGAAGAAGAAGGAGTAGGGGACCTTGAAGGGGAACTCGTCAGTGCTCCCGATGCGTTAAAGAAAGCCAGGAAAAATAATAAGCATTTGAAGGAACAACTACAACATGATGGAAAAGGTATGTATAACTTTGATAATGCGGAGTTTGCTTATCAAAAATAAAAACTTGAAGAAGATATTAAGAGCAAAGATAGTTTAGTCCTTCTACTAGAAGAAAAACCAGGAACATGTGAGAAACTAGAAGAAGAGAACAAGAAATTAAAACATTAGTTTCTTAAGATAAGGAAGGAAACGATCTCAAGAACATGCAAAGATTAAATTATGTCCCTGAAAGTTAAACTAGAAGATGCTAAATAAAAGGAAGAGGTTCTTCAAGATTGTATCCATGAATGGGAAGAGAATTGTCAGAGTCTTGAGGCAGAGGTTGTCTCTCTAAGAATAGATATTGAGGGAATAAAGACCAAGAGAGATCTAAATGAGAAATTTTTGGAAGGCACAAGGAAACTAGATCAGATTATATATAGCCAAAGGCCTTTAAGAATCAAAATAGGTATGGGATACTCAAAGGCACAATAATCTTTAATGGGGAAGCTAAACTTCAAGTCCATAGGATTTGAATAATCGTAGATCTATGAAAAGAAGAATCAAGAAAGAACAAATGAAAACAAAAGGGAAATAGGGCAAAGAGGAGATCATCAACTTAGAATGAATCAATCAGTCAAAAACCAAGGTATCTTCATGCACAAACTCATAAGACTTCCAACAATAGGCATGCTTATTTATTTTATGGTCATTGTTATAAGTGTCATATATTTTGATTTAGAGTTGTTGATTGTAGAAGGATCAAAGTTGAAAGAGATGAAAATCCTAGATATAATAAGTATCAGAATTTAAAATCTCAAAACTCTCCTCTCAAAGATAAAAATGTCTTCTCTCCCCTGTTAAGCGAATTTGAATGCTTAAAATGTAATCATTTTTGCAACAAACAAAATGAGTGCAGAAGTAGGTTTAATACCTATCTAAGTTTCAAAATATTAGGTAGACAATTACCCAAAAGGATAAGGGTAGTTGGAAACGAAAGAATAAAAATAGCATGCAGTGTAGACTCGCTCTATCAGCCCATAATCAAGAGAACATATGGTATGTGGATAGCAGGCTTTCCAAGCATATGACTGGGGATAAAAGCAAATTTATGTTGCTAAATGAAAAGCACGGAGGAAATAATGTCACCTTCGGAAACAATGCTCCAACAAGAATTAAGGGTAAAGGAATAGTCAGTCTTGATCAAAACACAAAGGCACAAAATGTGTTGTATGTGGAAGGTCTCAAGCACAACTTTCTCACTGTTAGACAGATCTGTGATAATGGCTATGATGTGACCTTTCAATCCAAGGACTCTAAGATTCACAATATGAAGGAGTGAAAGCTAGTAGGAAAATAAATCAGAGCTCGCAATAATGTATATATGTTTGATGACTCCAGAATAATTTGTTATTTAAGAAATAAAAATGAAGCACAGTTATGGCACAAGAGACTAGGCCATATGAATTTTTACAGTTTGATAAGAGTCAACAAACTTGGAGCTGTGAGAGGTTTGTTGAGACTGTCAAGACCTGAGAACTCAATTTGAAATTCATGTTACTTCAAGTCAAAAGATTTATCTTCGTCTAGGACTCACTTCAAGTCAAAAGAGTTATCTTCGTATAGAACACTGAAGCTAATTAACACAGATATTTGTGGCCCAACCAAAGAAAAAAGCATAAGAGTAGAAAAGTAGTTTATGTTGCTCATTGATGATTTTACTAGGGGCATATGGATTGTGCTCTTCAGAGAAAAATCAATTTCCATCAAGAAAAGGGCAGAAGAGTGTATTGTTGAATAGATGAGTAGCGAGAGTAGAGAGAGTGTTTTGAAACGAGTGCAATAGTAGAACTAAAAGGAGTGTAGCAGAGATATTATGTGAGAGAAGGTAGAAAGATGAGGATATGAATTTTTGAGAAGAATATAGAGTGTTTGTGTATGAGACCAAGGGAGTATGTGGAATAATAGAGGACCGAGAACAGAAGTTGTTTCTGCAACCAACCAGATTAGTGTTTTTCCATAATTATATATGCCTCTGTTTTTAGTTTTAAAATTGTATGAAAAGTAGAACAATGGTAAGAGCAGGCGGTAGCCTAGATTCAGAAGAGGTTGGTGCCTCTTGGAAAGTAGGTGCTTGTTAACCTAAGGATTTTGGTGCCTCCTTTGAGTGGGTTCTCACAAAAAAACTTATGTAATTAAGTAGGTGCTTAATTTACATCATTACAACAACAAATTGGTGGTTTTTTCCCTTTGTATTTCCACATGAAAACATTGATGTCAATAGGTGTGTGATTCTCATGTGATAGATTGTATGAACATATGAATGCTTAAGCTTGTTTCTCACTTTATTTATCTCATAGGTGACTAACAATAGAGGAAAGAAATAAAATCATATTCAGTAAAAAAAATTAAGAATCTCATTATTCCTAATTAACCCTCCCTCTTAGTAATTCCTTATTCCAACGAGAGGTGGGGCTTTATCCAATACAATTATCTTACCTCTCCTCTTGAAGGTGGTCTTGTGGCAAGATGTACACTGCTTTGAAGGTGATAGCAGGTGGCTTCATTCTTTTTCGAGTGTTTTTTTACTCGAAATTGTGTTTTACTCAACCTCCTAGTTTGCTTACGGGTCTACTCAATTTGTTTCCAAGGTAACAAAGGTGTGGTAGAGTGGTTTAGTTTCTCTAGAAGAAGGTCGTTCCCTCTAGCCCCTTGTCAACACTTTTGAACAAGAGTTCTAGTATTTTCTTCGGTTGTTGGCTACAAAGTATAGTCCGACCAAGGCGAATCTCAAACATTAGACACTCAGACACTGCACCAACTTTGGTGCCTTCATCCTGTGGTCATGGTCAAGGAAATAATATTGTGGTTATGTTGAAAACAGGGAATGTGCATCCTCTTGGTCATGGTGCTTCCCGTTGGCTCCCGCAAAAAGGTGGTAGACCCTCCCATGCTATCCGAGCCAAAGGGAGATAGTCTTTGAAAGCACAACTTGAAGAAGATAAATAGAACAATCGCTAGGATCATGAATCCTCGGCAATATCTCTCACTCAGCTTCAATATTTCCAATCTCACTTAAGTGAATGTGTGGTTGTGGTGTGATGTGGGATAACACAAATTATGGCAAAGTTGGATAGACTAGAAACCTAACTTACTCATCTATAGAAACATTTCAAGTGCAGTTATTTCCCTCCTCTTCCTCCAAGAACGGGGCCAAATAACCTAGCTTCTATCAATTCTTATGACTGGTAGTCATCACAGGCACTCTACTTGTTTTATTGGTTTTTTAGCATCTTTGGCCTTAGCATTTATGGTCAGCTTCTATATATATTTTTTGGCACATTTATTTTGGTAGGATTTTCATGGCCAACAAACCCAGTCAGGGTGATACCAATAGGATTTTGAACTATCCATATGTAAATTTTAGACTTACAAAAAAAAATTATAAAGGCCAATTTGTTTTATTGTGGAATAAAACTAAAGAGAAACCATCTCTACATTACAAGTTCTCGATGCTCTATAGATTGTTGCTTATCAAATAGAGAGCGTGTGGTTTCAATTCCTAATTTATTAAAAACATGGATGGTGAACTCCTAAAACTGCCTATAAATGGGAAGCATCAAAAACATTTATTTTCTTAATCATGTTATTGGTCATGTAAGGCCAATCTATTATACTCTGCTCTTCACTTATTCATATTGACCATTAGTAAATAATCTTGCCTTTTATTTATATTTAATCATGCCCAAAGGGAAATACCTTCTACGTCTCAGTAACCCACAAGGGGTCAATGTCCCAAAGTTGGAGTTGATATGTTGATACTTTTCAGGTTTTAAGCTTATACCTTTGGTTTATTTTTTTGATGTGAATGCAAAGGTAGCCTTCATTTTCTCCCCTTGAATCCTCTGCATTCTACATAAAATTCCACCCTTACCCATTGGTTTATAAAATAGTAATACCCTCACCCAACACTTATTCATTTTCTTTATTACCTTTCATTATCTCCCTTTGTACCATACAAATAATTCACATATTCAGTACATGCTTTGCATCCTGCTTTGATTTGATTGTCTACATCGTGCATGAAGGACCCCACACTTTATTATAATTCAGCCGAAATAATTAGTCCATTTTACTTCTTGTTACCTTATTTGTGGAGAAATTAACATGTTTCTTCGCATTCATTTATCCTCATCAACTCTTACACATTGGCATTTCTCCTCATTCATCACTTCTATGCATAGTTTCCCTTTCTGCAACACTTGATGCTCCATATCTTCCCTTTATTGATTATATTGTACTTAGCACTTTCCCACTTGTAATCTACCATGGTTTCTATTCTGAAGGTGATTGAAGGTGCAATCATGATGTCCTAATTCACTAGATAAAGACAATTGTTAGAAATAATGGAGGCTTAATTGTCACATTCTCGCACAAATTATTTCCTTACAAATGATAACCACTATTAGTGATTGGCATGCATTCTAGAGCTAGATGTGCTTATCGAAGGGATTTTTCATTAAGGGCCATTAAATTATTTTATCCACCCTTTTGGTAAAAGATAATATTTTTTATCAATAACTCTCACACATATTGAAGCCTATTAAAGAAAATGGAAAGAGTAAGGATGGTGAATAAAAGGAAGAAAGAGCGTTTCTTTGGAAATATTGTCAACGTTTTAGCTTACTAAGTACTTCCATTGCTCTACTTCTTATAGGTGGTATTCAGAGCAAAATTTTACCAACAAAATATAGATGGTTGGCCTAGACAAAGCTAGTTTCATATTAGAAGTGCTTTATTTCAAAGAACTCATCTACTAGTGCACAAATAGGTTCAATGCAAGACAAAGAAATATTTACGTTATGATAGATAGAAGAAACCATGGTTTCTCAATGCCTATTATATTTAGAAAGATATTTTTCCCACCCACTCTATAAAATTTCCTTAAGATTCTATATGCATATTCTTTCCTTAATTCACAAGGTGGGTGAGTAAACTTAAAAATATTTCTTAGCACCATTATATGTCATGTTAGTTGATATCAGACATATTTATATATGAATACTATTTGAGTATTATCAATACTATGCATGGATTTTCTCATGGGCTACTGGGAAAGATACCATGCCTATATTCCCATATATGGCTTATAGGTGCTTCATTTCTCTATATGAATGAAGACAGTTTTTGTTGAGATTGCAACAAGATGATGGATCTTAGTGAAAAGAGTCGCCTTCACTAAGTGGGCCCGCAGGCTATTTTTGGCGCAAGTCTATTTTTAGACTATGTCTATTTTTAGACATATGGATCATGTCTATGGATTGCAGGTTGTTGTTTATGGATGATTGATCAAGTTGGGAAAAATAGATGGACTTCTATTTTTAGACACTCACAGCGGAGTGACTGCTCAGTCTAAATATAGAACAGTCAAATATTATTAGCTCATAATAATATTTAGACTATAAACTTTGTCTTATTCTCTTGGAGCACTTCAGGATGAGCTACGGATGTGGTACATGCAGATCCCAGAAGGAAATACGTGGTTACCTATGGGATGACTAATATTTGCATGCAGGACTTCAGTTAGAACTCAAGTGAGTTGAGTTTAGTGGACTGGAGGTGCAGTTGATGGAGTTGTGTTCAGTTTAGCTTTGTTAAACTGGTTGTATTTAGTCTAACTGGCAAATAGACTAGAGATGAGTTGGGTGAATTAGTTATTAATTAATTCACAAGTTATTAACTCATAATACAACTAATGAATACATCAGTTAACTCAGTTGCATGTCAGTGCATGTTCATTTCAACAGGGACAGGTGTTAGACAATCAGATTGCTATCAGTTGTGACTATAGCTGTGCATGATGATTTGCACAATCAATGGGATTGAGTAATGCCAATGAGGATTGCGTGGTTCAGCCAAGGAATCAGTATTCTCATGCAGGATTGCGCAGTAGAGGAAGGCAAGCAGTGGAAGAGATTTGGAGATCAGATCTGAGCTGTATTGTGTGTAACAGAGGTGGAGATACTTGTGAGAAGTATTATGCTGTGTAATGTTACATGATTCAATCATTAATATACAGATAGTTGGGGTTTTTAGCGAGATGCTTTCCCCGGGATACATACTGTGTTAATGTGTGAATGCTCTTGATGTTTTAATGTTATTGATGCTGCTATATTGATGATCAACGTAGAGGAGCTTATGTATTGTGTATGTTTTCCGCAATAGTACATGATCAGGATAATCTCCATTGAATATGTGTTAAATTATTCAAAATTTCTACATGGTATCAGAGTTGTTGATCATCAGATCTACTATTCAGGAAGTGTTTACATTCTATTTCTCTAGGCAGAGCCTGTAATCGGGCCAGGTAGCCTCTGGATTCATCCTTCCTTTGGAAGGTGAAATATCCGGTAAAAGCCCATACAGTCAATCTCTGTACGAGAAATATCGTGTTCTCATGAATCTTAGATCTGAGGAGGTTGAGTTGGTTGCTGGTGGAATTCGAATTTGCAGCAGTGTTTTCATGGTGACAACGCAGCAATGTCTTTCAACGGATTGCGATTGGAGTATGCTCTTGAGGGCAGCTCAAACTATATTGCATGGAAGGACAGGATGGAGGTAGTATTGGATGATAACGGGCTGAAGGAGTTCATAGATACGGATATTCCAAAGCCTACTGATGCTACTCAAGCTGATGCTTGGCAAAAGAAGATCGCAAAATGTCGAAGGATTCTGTTGGAGGGCGTGAAGGATCACATTGTGTCCAGCCTCAATGGAAAGGCTACTCCATATTTGATGTGGAAATCATTAACAGAATTATTCCAAAGCAAGAGCGATCAGAGGAAGCTGGCGCTCAAAGATAAACTCAGAAACATCAAATGCGAGAAGGGTGACAGTATTCCCAAGTATCTCACGAAGTTCACTCAGTGTCGAGATGAGCTGGGAAGTGTGGGGGTTACTGTCGATGATGAGGACTTGGTGAGCTTGGCTCTCCTTGGTCTTCCGAAGAGTTGGCATTCCTATCAGGACTCTGTCAATGGTCGGGAGAAGTTACCAGGATGGGAAAGACTATGGTCAGATCTTGTGCAGGAGGAGATCAGGCGGAGTACCAGGGACGGATCTTCGTCAAAGGGAGCTGATGAAGAGAATTGTGCTTTGGCTGCCAAAGCAAAGAAAGGGAAGAGAAAGAAAGCTTCTCAGTCTGGTGCGAAAGGCAAGAAGAAGGATATGTCCAAGGTGAAGTGTTTTCACTGTCACCAGCACGGACACTATGCCACAAATTGTCCGCAGAAGAAGAAGAACAAGCAAGCTGCTGGATCTGCAGGGGGAGAGGCCTTAGCTTCTCAGTTTGAGCTTGATTTTTCATTGATCGCATGCTTGGTTTCAAGTGTGATGGGATCAGTGTGGTTCTTGGACAGTGGTGCGTCTTTTCACATGACGGGAGATAGAGATTTGTTCTCTGATCTGAAGGACAAAGATCTTGGAGTGCACATCGAGATGGGCGATGATGGTAGATACAGTGCGACCGGTATCGGTACCATTTCCTTTGAGAGGGAGTCTGGTAAACCCTTTGTATTGAAGGAAGTCATGCATGTTCCAGGATTGAAGAAGAATCTCATCTCAGTGGCGATGTTAGAAGACAAGGGGTATGATGTTGTTTTGAGCGAGGGAAAGGCCTTCCTGCGCAGCAAGACAACTGGTGAGACCCGGAAGATAGGGGTTCGAGTGAGGAACCTTTATCAGTGGCATGTAGATGGATGCGCAGCTATGGCAGGTAAGGCAGAAAGATTGGTGAGCCGGGATGATGGCGAGTTGTGGCACAGGAGATTGGG